>JAGDYQ010000063.1:3655409-3667547 GCA_021962125.1 Bulinus truncatus | reverse complement strand
CAAATGGAATGAGTTTAAACAGCGTCGGAAATAGACGGGGTTCGGAGGAAGGGCGGGGGGCTATCCGCATTTACCTAGGCAATAAGGTACTCGTCTCTGACGTAGTCATGTGATTCTAAGGCCACTTGTCTCCGACGTAGTCATGGGAAATCTAAGGCCACTCGTCTCTAACGTAGTCATGAGATTATAGGGACACTTGTCTCTGAGATAGTCATGTGATTCTAAGGCCACTTGTCTCAGACATAATCATGTGATTCTAAGGCCACTCGTCTCTAACGTAGTCATGTGATTCTAAGGCCACTTGTCTCACACGTAGTCACGTGATTCTTAGGCCACTCGTCTCTGAAATAGTCATGTGATTATTACACGTTGACTCTACAAACTACTGCATGTGTATTGAAAGTGAGCAGAGGAGGATTTTGAGTTTGTTGAGGTTCAGGGCATAAAATGGAATACTTTGACCGTTAAAAAAAAACAGAGTGTAAATATTAAAATACTAGTTTAAGGTTTGGGGGGTTTTGCCAGGCCATTTAAAAAGTGGAAGTGTTGTGTTTCAAAAATATCGGATGTGAATGAATATTAATATAATAGACCAGAATTCCTGTCCAACCACGTTTATTTAAAAGTCAAATTTGAGAATTAGCGGTGAACAAAACTCGAATTCCAAATAAGCAGACTTCAGCTATTTATAACCCATGGAAAAAAATTATGATTTTTATAATTATAAATGAATTTTGAAAACATTGCAAAGAAGCCTTAAGGGTGTTACTGAGCAGTTTAATTTGTATTTTATAGTGGATCTAATCGAATATAGAAAGTAAAGTTCCCTTTAGCCCCAAGGGGCTCATCTGGGCATATGAAGTGTAGAATTTATCTTGTAGAATTAATCTTGTAGAATTCATCGGTATGTAAAGGGATTGTGTGGTGAGCACAACGCTCAGCCGCCTTTCCCCCCCCTCCCCATCCCCCAAATTAAAGTCAGGTATAGTGAGCTGCACGGGATTGGGATTCACGGGAGTCCCGCGGAATTCGCGGGACTCCCGCGGGATTGGAAATAAATTTATCGGGAGTTCCATGGAATTGGTTTTGTTTTTGCGGGAGTCCCGTGGGTTTGGGTTTTGTTTTTGTGGGAGTCCCGTGGGTTTGGGTTTTGTTTGATTTGAGACTCTCGTAGACTTCTGATGAATCAATCAAATCACACGGATGATCTTGGGATGATTTGTGATGTATGATACACACCTAGTTCAGGGTCTTTCCTTGACATTCTTAGTATTTAGGTCAAAACGCTAGAGTAGATTTAGAGACAGAGATTATCCCCTTCGACGTTTTAATATAATGGATATCTAAGAGTTAGGAGTAATACCAATAAGGGTGACAAGGTGACAGACGACTTAGGACAAAGTGGGGAAACAAAAGAATAGTAGACAGCAAAGGTGTGAAGACTGAGATGCGAAGTCGGACAGGCTAGTAGGGTTAACAATGATGACCAGGTGACGCTCCTAGAAAGATTAGATAGTTAGGAAAATACTGAAGGGATTGTGACGTACCTATGGTAATTAGGGCACGGAAGTTGGGGTATAATTAGGGGCTGGATTCGGACATTAGTTAATTAAGAGAAGTTAGGAGAAATTAGTAGTTATGAGGAGTTTTAGAGATCTCTAGTTAGTCAGAGTTGAGGCAGAGTGAATTATTGAAGTGTATTCATTTATGGACTTTTGTATTCTGATGAATTTCTGATGTACATTTATGTAAATAAATCGTTGTAGTAACAACGCCTCGAGTTTGATTGGTTTTTGAGTTGTGACAAAGGAGCGAGCAAATTAGTGAAACAGACAGACATACTTCTCTAATTCTCTTTTTTAATTTTCAAATAATGGATAATAAAGCAAACATTCAAAAGTTAATTTACGCAAAAAGCGAGCGTATTAAGTTTTACGTAAATAAAGATGGTAAGAGCAATATTTGGGAAAGTTTCATTCGTTTGCTCTTGGATGGTGAGGATGTGCCATTCGCAGTATGTATATGATGCAATACCATTATAACTTAGAAGGCACACGATGGTACGAATGGTCCGTGGAAGCATCTCGAGTTTTGTAAAAACAGATCACCATTTCCAAAAATTACATCAATGACTAGCTTCATTCCATGTCAAGAGAAGATTGTTAAACAGGTTCCAGTTCGGGCTAAAACAGAAATCACAAACACCATTGTTTCAATGTGCGCTAAAGACATCAGGCCCTTTTCATTTGTCGAAGGCTGTGGTTTCCAAGAATCGGCTGCTAAGTTGATAAACATCGGTGCAAAATATGGGAATGTTCCTGTTAATGAAATTTTGCCTTGTGCCACAACTGTTTCAAGGCATTTGGGTAATGTTGTGGAGAAAGAAAAAAATCTCCAGAAAGTGTTAATGACCTCTTATTTTTACAAGAACTTAAACTGTAGAACTGTTTATTTTACTTATTATCTTAAATGTTTTTCATGTATGTTTATCGAGAGGATTTCTACAAACAAATTTTTAAACCATTTTTTATGAGTTATAGAATATTTTTTTATGGGAGCGGGTGGGGTTGGGAAAAATTTTCGCGGGAGCGGGAGGGACTGGGGGGAATTTCTTTTGGGAGCGGGTGGGACTGGGGGGGGGATTTCTTTTGGGAGCGGGTGGTACTGGTTTTGAAAACGCGGGAGTGGGTGGGACTGGGTGTGATTTTGACTCCCGTGCAGCTCTCTAGTCAGGTAATCATTTAAAGCTGGGTGGACTTGTGGACTTTCACTGAGATGCGAACCCGGGACCCTGCGGTCGACAGTCAAGCGCTCTACTCCACTCGACCACCCATCACCATTAATCGAATTAATAATCTGGATTCTTCATCTTCGGGCATTGGAATAAATCTTTACCAAAAAGTTGGTAGTTTTCCCATTTGTCCATACAGCTGTACGCATTTTACTAACAATGCAGATTGTTCTTACGGACATCTTTTGTTTTAGAATGGTGTTTGAAAATGATATGATCGTTATGGGATAAAACCTGTTAATAAAAAAATATGCAGTCAGCCCCCCAGGGACCAAAGACATTCTCTCAAATTCTGTTTCTAATGTCATTCTGTCTGAATTTCACTCAAATGTGGATTGTAGTGTCTCAGGTTTAGCATCGGTTTATTTATCAGCACCGATGGCCCATTAGGGTTAAGGGGAAACTTCACTATTAAAGTGAAGTGATTTCAAGGTTTTGATTTTAGTGTGACGCGCTGTTTCTAATAGTTTATGGTAACTTCAACAGCAGCACAGATGTGTGAAGTTATAAGTCAACCGTACATATGAACTATTTAACAAAAAAAAAAAGAAAAGGAAAAAAAAATCTCACGCTAAAAGTTATACAAAATAAACAACTGAAATAAAAGTTTTTATAAAAACATACTTTAATTTAAAGTTTAACAAAATAATTAGTCCGAATTCGCCCCCAAACTATGAATTTTTGGACTGTATATTTAAAGTCTGTTAAAATGTTTTTTTTTCTTTATATATATATATATATATATATATATATATATATATATATATATATATATATATATATGTGTGTTATTATCTTTTATAGACACACATAGGCCTATGTCCGTCTCTATTTTAAACGCTAGCTGTTAAGGTCACAGCTTCTTCAATATCCAAACTACCCCCCAGTTCATGTTCCCCTCACCCCTGCCACTTGAGGAGTCACTAAGACTTGTGGTCAGCAGGATACAGATCCGAGTGGCCACATGCTTGGAATAAGTATAAGAGCTCGAATAGTGGATTGACGTTGGAGTGAGACAGTGGTAGAGTGGAGTGAGACAGTCGTAGAGTGGAGTGAGACAGTGGTAGAGTGGAGTGAGACAGTGGTAGAGTGGAGTGAGACAGTGGTAGAGTGGAGTGAGACAGTGGTAGAGTGGAGTGAGACAGTGGTAGAGTGGGAGTGAGACAGTGGTAGAGTGGAGTGAGACAGTGGTAGAGTGGAGTGAGACAGCGGTAGAGTGGAGTGTAAAAGTTAATTTATAGTAAGACAGAAGATTTTATATCGAGAGGAGAGCGGTAATGGGTAGTTGAATTAAACTTATTTGATTATATTTCATGTTACTTTACTTTGTTGTGTAATAAACCTCACTATCATCACGGATGGTCGAGTGGTGTTAGTGGCTAGTCAGTCGACCTGAGGGCTCGGGTTGGAGTCGCAGAGAACTACGTCATATTTCAGGTCCTGGTGAATGTTTTTTTTGGTCTCTCTCTGTGGTGCTCCACTGACCATCGCAGTACCGGCACTGACCATTGCAGTACCGGCACTGACCATTACAGTACCGGCACTGACCATTACAGTACCGGCACTGACCATTGCAGTACCGGAACTGACCATCGCAGTTCGCAGTACCGGCACTGACCATCACAGTACCGGCACTGACCATCGCAGTTCGCAGTACCGGCACTGACCATTGCAGTACCGGCACTGACCATCGCAGTACCGGCACTGACCATCGCAGTACCGGCACTGACCATCGCAGTACCGGCATTGACCATCGCAGTACCGGCTGTGGTGATAATTGTAAAAGGGCCTCATAAAATATCTGCAATTAGTGGTTTATATGATGTATGAGATATCTTTTATATTATCTTATACTTACACGAACTTCACCTAAACAAATCAGGACTGAAATCGCACAACTTAATTTTTATAACCAAAAAAAATGTTAATCTTTAAAATCACAACAGCACTGGCGTAGTTTCAAAAACACAGCATTTAATAATTCATAAACAATAAACAATTACAATGGTCACGATTCTCCAATGCCCGGCCTTTATCCTCACATCTCTGATGCTCTTGTCTAACGTTACAAAGTCATTGCTTGCAACGTATATCGTTGCCTTGGTCTACGGCAGTGGTCGGCAAACTTAGCAGACAAAGAGCAAAATATGAACATTACAACAATTTAAAAAAAAAAAATTGGGAGCCAAATCTGCTTGTTTAGTAAACTTTTATTACACTAAAAAAGTCGTACATTAAATAAGTTGTATACTAAATAAAACTAAATGCCAGAGCCGCACTTAAGGAGCCAAAGAGCCACATGCGGCTCCGGAGCCACACTTTGCCAACCATTGGTCTACGGGAATCTTTATATATAATTCACAACTTCAAGACGCAGGAGTATTTTTATAGATTGTGGAATTCCCGAATACGTCGATAACTCACGACACCGAAAAAAAACCCCACTATAGTGTGCTGGGAGAAGGGTTAGGGAGGGCTGGATCACAGCAAGCGTGTTGTTTAAAGTGGGTCAAGATGGATCACTCAGGAAGTCTTCTCCCGTCAGCTATAGATGTTTAAAATGTTCAAAATAAATTTCGCTTTACAGAAAACATACTTCGCTTTGTCATTGTGGTCCGCATCAAAGATTGTGTCAGTATCTTTCCCCCTTTCTTTGCGACGTAGGATACGACGCGGGACGACTAGTTCTCTATAAATCGTGCACTGCCGAGGGCAGCAGGTTGAGAGTTATAAACAATATATTATTATATGGTAAACATCAAATATTTGAATTTAAAATACACTGAACTATTACATTTAAAAAAAAAAACAATCTACCATTGGACAGAGACAGATATATAAACAAGCAATTAAGCCTGTTCCATTCTGGACACAGGACGTGTTAGCGCATTTTCGTGTTATGTATCAGTACGTTTGTTAGCTTTCAGTAAATATTTGTAAATTTTGGAAATGTTTATAAATTCAATTGTGTAATGCATATATCTGTAAAAAAAATTATAAAGACGTTTCTTTATATTTGAAAAAAAAATTATTGTCTCTTAAATCTAACTACAAGTGGTTTGTGGTTACTGAAATAGGACTCATAATTGAAAACATTCGAAATTATAGTCATTTAATCGTCCGAAACCTCCGTCAATTGTTGCATAGCTCTGATACTTTCAATTAAACTCAGAACACAAGCTTACTATTTCATTTGATGAGTTTCTTAATAAATCTTGGTGAAACTACGTGCTGCAGTATTTCGCACCAAATGAATGGGTTATTGAACGTACAAGGTGTATATATAATATATAAGCCCCTTAGGAGCCCTGAAGCCCGGCCCTCAGAGGTCCTATCGCGAAATGAACTTTTGATGTACACTTGGCAGGCCAAGACCTACAAAATGATATATACATCATGGGTCTAGGACTTATGGTTGTTGAGATATAGGCGCTCCTTTATTAATATAGCTTATATAGTAAAAAACGGTACTAAGCCCCCTTTTACGGCCCTCAGAGGTCAGATCGCGAAATGGAAAAAGTCATTTCTTGGCAGGCCAAGACCTACAAAATGATATATACATCATGGGTCTAGGACTTATGGTTATTGAGATCTAGGGTGATGACAGACAGACAGACAAAACGGGGACAATTCTAAAAAGAGTTGTTAAAATCACTAAAAGTATTAATATGAGAAAAATTATACATTAATGAAAATAATTTGGCATGAAAAAAGGTACGGCCTACTCAACCTGAGACTCCGTGCTAGACTTCAAAATTTTTCCAATGATAATGTTTGTTCGGTTTCTGAGTTATTTAAGTTATAAAACGTTCGGGTTCAAAGGCACTACTGTTGTTTTTTTTTAAAAGAGAGGGATTGGGGGGGGGGGGGGAAGTGTGATAGGAGCCTAATTGTTAGGGGAACAAAATTTCTTCAGTCGCGCTGGTTACAGCTTACTACAGGGGAAGTCAATGAATAGACTTTTATGTGCTGGGCTCCCACCCTCCACAGCCACCACACCCCACACACCTACCCCACCCACCACCTCACATTTTAATTATCTATCGATCCAGGAGGCGTTTAATGTCATGGTGAACTTTGAAAATGCAAATCTCGTAACTGAAAAACGATATCATTCATTTGAATGTCTCATTAATAGAGAGTATTATAATATGACGTCTTCGTTTCATACAGGTAATAAAAGCAAGTGTCTCACAGAATCCATTAAAAAAGCTAAGCCTATACAATCGTAAACAGCCATTTATGAACACAAATGTATATAGCTGATTGAATGATATAAAAAACTTGAATTTTCACCTGCGATTATTTTGTTTCATTCTTCATTCATCGGTGAACGGAAAAAAAAATGTAAGTACAATTTTTTTTTTATAAGTACATAATTGGTTCACATTTCTAAATGATACATTATGTTAACACTATGCAACATAATTAGTACACATTTCTAAATAATGCATTATGTTAACACTATGCAACATAATTAGTACACATTTCTAAATGATACATTATGTTAACACTACGCAACATAATTAGTACACATTTCTAAATGATACATTATGTTAACACTATGCAACATAATTAGTACACATTTCTAAATGATACATTATGTTTACACTATTCATCATAATTAGTATACATTTCTAAGTGGCCCAATTCCTTCAGGATGACTTTAATTGTCTTATACATTTTTATATCACTATACATATGTTATTTAATTGATTGAAAGCTGCATATAATATTGGAAATTCGCTATTGATTAAATCTTATCTCTTAAATTTCCCCCCAACCACAACGTCGATTTTTCTGTTACTAGAATTAAGCTTTATATTTTTTTTGTCAATTATTATTTAAAATTTTGAAGTAACGTCCACTTAACGCATTAAAATATCACGTCTACATTTTTAATCACTTTAATTGTACGCTAATCCGACAAAACAGTAGCCCAAGTAAAAAAAAAACGTGCTTACGATATATAAACGTACAACATTAAGTCAACTCATGTTTTATTTTACAGTTGATGAATGCTGACTGTCACAGTCCTATTTCAAGAATTCTAATAAATCCATAAAAAAAAGCCAGTAATAAACAATGGTTTTCTTCATCATGCTGTTTGGTTTAGTTTCAGGTAAAAAAAAAATTCAGGTATTTTCTTTAAGATATTTAAAAGAAAAAATACTTCCTGACTCCATCATGGTAGGACTCACGGTGTGTGTGTGTGTGTGGGGTGTGTGTGTGTGCGTGTGTGTGTGTGTGCGTGTGCGTGTGCGTGTGTGCGTGTGCGTGTGTGTGTGCGTGTGTGTGTGTGTTACTTCCAAATGTTAAGTCAATATACATTCAATATCATTTTACTGGAAATATTTAAAATATTAATTCCTTGATAATAATTTGTATTTTAAAGATAAAAGACAGGAACGATTATTTATTCAAATATAATTTTCCATGGATGAGCTTTTAAACTGATTTATTTGTCAATATGACATCACTGGTGAAACAGCCTGCACAACATCAATACTGGTCAAACAGCCTGCACAACATCAATACTGGTCAAACAGCCTGCACAACATCATCACTGGTCAAACAGCCTGCACAACATCATTACTGGTCAAACAGCCTGCACAACATCATCACTGGTCAAACAGCCTGCACAACATCATCACTGGTCAAACAGCCTGCACAACAGGCAAAAGACAGCAACGAAATAGATCAAAACAAATGACAAGTTAAACTTAAACAGTTAAAGAGAAATCAATAATCCATTCTTCGAATTTAATACAAAACAAATGATTTAAATTTCAGTCATATCAAATACTTACAAAGTACACACAAAAAAAAACAATCAACTTCTAATTGGAAAAAACTCAGTACTGCAGGTCAAGGGTCAGGGTGAATTAAATAAAAGACATGATTCTTCAAATTAAAATCGCCGAAAACTGTAAAAACTCCACACTAGCTATACGTTTCTCTTTCATTTTTTTTCCCAGCTGTAAAATCTTTTCCTTTAGACAACTGTTTCACCAATGATCTGGATATCAGAATACTTTTCCTGACCGACACTGAGGCTCCGATTGTTGAATCGCTCCTACATATTTCGCCGAATGGACAACCTACAATCAGATAAGTGTTCGAATCTCGATAAATAATTCTTGCAAGTTGAAAACGGGATCAAAATTTATGAATATAAATGATTTTTCTTTTGAGAACCTTACTTTATGTAATCACCGAATTTTTAAAGGTTTTAATGGTGAACGGACAACCATATCCGATGAGGACATTAAAGAAAGTATCGATTACTTTAACAAGAACAGCCCGAGTGGTACAACACGTTTGGTGATCTGGTTTGTGGAGTGTACGCCAAGACACTGCTCTCATGAGCTTGATCAAAATATAAACACCACCATGTTCTCTTCGGATGATTTAAATTTATTATTCTTGGTAAACAACCAGTGGAATTTGAACACATTCAGCGGCAAACTGCGCTTGGATAACGTTATACAGATTAAATATTTTCAGATTCATTTCGATAGGATATATCTTAAATTATGTGGTAGATGTTCTCCAGGTTTGGTAGATTACCATAGTAAACAGATACCATACACTCAGTCCTGTTATTATCTAGGAAATCAGAAGAATTCCACCAGATATCAATATGAGTCTGATTGTGATGATAGAAGTTCTGAAATCGTCAACATTGAAACGAATGCAGAGCTGACATATTTGACAGACGTACTGGGGAAAAGAATGTTTTCAAATAGGACAGGAATTCATTCTTCTGATATAGATGTTTTATTTGTCCATTTAGGTCAACGCTATTCAAATAACAAGCTAACCAAAACTAGGTTAAAAAGAGATATAAATAGAAACATTCTTGAAACACGTGTACAAGAAGAATGTTTAGTATTGAAGCTAGAAAAACAATCAGAATCAAATTCTTCATCGGTCGAGAGGATTTCAGCTTCAGTGGAAAGTTTGCCTTGTAGCCAGTCCCTGCCGTCCATTGTAATGTGTGAAGATAATTTCATAGGTGATTGGATCAATGACATCGAGTTCGATATGAACTATTTTGACGACCAAACACATGTGATCAATAATGATTTTTTGTTTGATTGTGACTTTGGTGGACAACTGATTCATTACTACGAAGTCTGCGATGGCGTCGTGAACTGTAATTATGCCAGAGATGAAAAATATTGTTTCCATGACGATCGTAAACACAAGGGGAAAGGATTTGGCTGCATTGTAGATCTCTTTGGTGTCACAGTTGATGGAGTCATACCTGAAGAATACCGGTGTAACGGTCATGAGGATTGCCTGGATGGTAGTGATGAAATGGATTGTGATACCTGCGATGAAATGAACTGCTTGGATGGGACATGTCTGCCTAAACATTGGTTTGATCCAGGAAATAATGAATGTAGGTTCAGAGAGACAAATGTAGTAAGTGCTGTTGAAGTAGATCCTCATAATATCAGATGTTCTGATGAAGACTGTGTCTATCCACAGCAGTTAACATTGGGAGTTACAATCTGTAACAATCAAACAAACGAATGGGCACCGCGATGTGTTTATTTAAAAAGTAGAAATGGCTGGCCAATGGGATGTAACGATTTGTCACATTTAGAGAATTGTGAAGACTTCAAATGTCCGAAAGATCTGGTCAAATGTCCATTTTCATACTGCATACCTTTTCATTACTTGAATGACTTTGTCTTGGACTGTGTGTATGGGGAAGATGAGAGTAATGCAGTTAGTATTTCAGACAATGATTTAAAGCGATGTCTGAAAAGTCAACTTAATATAGGCATTTGTGACGGTAAAAAAGATTGTGAAAATATGTCAGATGAACTCGACTGTCACAGCTATTGTGCCACTGGTTTCAAATGTCAAGCCGGTGTTGTTCTAGTTGATGATTACGACACAAGCAAACCTTTTAAACACTTGTCCAGATTTGATGGACGTACAAAAAAGTTTGACTTATCTGGCGTTAATTTGTCTACAATTTCCAATGAAGAATTAACAAAATTCAATCAACTATTAGAGCTGAATATGTCGAATTGCAGTTTACACAAAGATACATTTTTAGATTTCAAAGAAATGAATGATAAAATCTACCTTGTCGATATAAGTTACAATAACATCAGGGCAATCACAAAACAGGGCATGCTTTCGAAGCTGCTAAACGTAAAAATTCTCAACTTATCTCATAATACATTTCTTGAAACTATTGATGCAGAAGGAATTGTAACACCAACAATTTTATTTTTTGATTTGTCTTACACACAGATTTCATTTTTCTATGGAAGTTTTTTACAAAAATCCAAAATTTACCATCTTTTTTTACAACATACTAAAATAAATTCTCTGACATGGCTTCCTTCTAATTTTCATCTCAGTTATTTAAATCTTCAAAATACACATCTATATAATGACAATGTTAGAAAGTTCCATTTTAAGAACGCAAGTATAACAGATAAATTATTAGTTGACCACTATACACTCTGCTGTCCTGCAGTGACTGGACCAGGTATTCCATCTCACGTCTGTCAGTCACCTGGTGACCCAATATCTTCTTGTGATGGACTGATCGGTGACTTGACAAAAAAAGTCTTCATTTGGATAATGTCGGTACTATCAACAGTTGGCAACACTTTTGTTCTGACTCATCTTTATCTGGATGACAAGGCCAGTTTTAAATATATCTATGGGCTATTTCTAACAAATCTTAGTGTAGCTGATTTCCTGATGGCTCTTTATCTTACCACCATAGGCTCAGTTGACATTTTCTATCAGGACTCGTATATCTTGTATGAAAGAGCTTGGCGATACAGTCCACTTTGTAAATTTTGTGGCTTTTTGTCCACTCTGTCTAGTGAGGTTTCAGTATTCTTTGTTTCACTCTTGACCTTTGAGAGATTCTTGACCTTTTGTTTTTCTTCTAGTGGACACACATACAACAAGTTGACCTTAATGATATCAGTGGTCATACCATGGGGATGTGGGTTTTTCATTGCATTACTGCCTATTATATTTGACCACTGGACAATCTACTCATCCAATGGAATGTGCCGCAGTCTACCACTGGCTGGTAAAGATGGACCGGGTTGGATGTACTCATTAACAATATTAGTTGTATTTAAACTTATTTTCTTCACTTTAATAGCCAGTGGTCAAGCTGCTATTTTTATAGCTGCGGCTGTTAAGAAAGTGTCCAGACACAACCCACCTTGGACTGAGAATGAAATAAATGTTGCCAGACAATGTCCCTGTATTTTTCTGGTAGAATTTCTTTGTTGGTTTCCGATTTCTTTACTCGGAATACTTTCTATTACAGGAAAAGTTATAGACGGTGATGT
>JAGDYQ010000063.1:3641494-3654909 GCA_021962125.1 Bulinus truncatus | reverse complement strand
CCTTTCGTGAAACACGGCCGCGGTCCTTTACGCAATCAGGCCTACCTTTAATGCATATTATATTTCACGCCAAAACGTGCCCTCCGTCCAATGTATAGCCCGGAATTAAACCCTCCCCCCCCCCCTTAACACCCTGACTTATACCAATAGAAAGTAATTTCTACAAAGAAACAGAATTAAAAACAAACAAACAAAGAAAGCGTTAATCAAACCGAAAGAAATACATGTTTGATTGAATCGGTCTCCGGACTAGCGGGTTGAAATTGTCTCACCAGTGGGGTTGAAATTGTCACACCAGTGGGTTGAAAGGTTGAAATTGTCGCACCAGTGGGTTTGATATTGTCGCACCAGTGGGTTGAAATTGTCGCACCGTTGGGTTTGATATTGTCGCACCAGTGGGGTTGACATTGTCGCACCAGTGGGGTTGAAATTGTCGCACCAGTGGGGTTGAAATTGTCGCACCAGTGGGTTTGAAATTGTCGCACCAGTGGGTTGAAATTGTCGCACCAGTGGGTTGAAATTATCGCACCAGTGGGTTGAAATTGTCACACCAGTGGGTTGAAATTGTCGCACCAGTGGGTTGAAATTGTCACACCAGTGTGTTGAAATTGTCACACCAGTGGTGGGTTGAAATTGTCGCACCAGTGGGTTGAAATTGTCACACCAGTGGTGGGTTGAAATTGTCACACCAGTGGTGGGTTGAAATTGTCGCACCAGTGGGTTAAAAAAAATAAGGAAGCGCCTTTGTCAATTATTACATGTGCGAAAATACTAATGACGGTTTTATGAATTGTGTGCGTTTGCGTGCGTGATGGTGGCGAAAATCGTCGCCACCTGTTACTCAATGAATGCAGACAGTGTTGTATATGTGTGTGTGTGTGTGTGTGGTGAGTCATGCCGAGTGTATGGATTTACAGACTTTTTGGCGAAGGGGGGGGGGAATCTTTAACAGTTGTAGTAACATGTTGGGTGTAGCACATAATTAGTCCGGGGGAGCCGGTAGGAGGGCTTGTCAATACGCAACTGCACCAACAACAAATATTGTACCAACAACCGATGCATGTTATATTTATTTTGTCGGTCTTTGTGTATTTGACACCGGGTCCGCTTCACAAACGGCCCCCCCCACCACCGACTGCAGGATCAATAGCACCCACCTTTAATTGCGCCCCCTTGAAGTAAGTACCACCTTCGAAACTCTTCACATGTTGCACAGCTGTCAAATTATACACCCACGTATCACACAGTCAGAGGAGGAAAAAAAAACACACACACACGGGTCTGTCGAGCTCAGTAAATTTAATTATGATGAACTATTTTTAACCGGCGCGAACGTTTTGATGTAACACTTTAACACTGCGCCGTTAGATGAAGTCCACATGTGACGTGGTGTCCTTTTATGAGGTCATGCATGTCAGCAGTATCGGTTATTAGCCGTGCCTATGTCAGCAGCATCGGTTATTAGCCGTGCCTATTATGTCAGCAGCATCGGTTATTAGCCGTGCCTATGTCAGCAGCATCGTTATTAGCCGTGCCTATTATGTCAACAGCATAGGTTATTAGCCGTGTCTATGTCAGCAGCATCGGTTATTAGCCGTGCCTATGTCGGAAGCATCGGTTATTAGCCGTGCCTATGTCGGAGCAGCACGGTAACCATCATAGGGCCCCCTCCGGTTCTCCAGCCCGGGAGGGAGTTGGGGAAGGGGGGCAGTGGAAGTAGAACGTCGTGTGATCTGCTTTGGAGAGTGGGCAGACGGGGGAACTAGTCGCAGTCAGGGGCGAAGAATACTGTGAGTGGGTGGTGACACAGAAGTTAAAACATAATGCTCATGAATTGATTTTTTTGTATGTGTGTGTGTGTGTGGGTGGGTGGGTTTAATCTGTGTACAGGGTATTCTAATATTATTATTATCGTCCTGTGTGGGGGTGTGTGTGTGTGTGGGTGGGTTTAATCTGTGTACAGGGTATTCTAATATTATTATCGTCCTGTGTGTGTGTGTGTGTGTGGGTGGGTGGGTTTAATCTGTGTACAGGGTATTCTAATATTATTATTATCGTCTTGTGGGTGTGTGTGTGTGTGTGTGTGTGTGGGTTTAATCTGTGTACAGGGTATTCTAATATTATTATTATCGTCCTGTGTGTGTGTGTGTGACAGCCTTTCCTTCTTAATAGACGGCGTTAATCGGCGAATCGTTTGTTTGTTAGTTTGTTTTTATATGCATTGTCCGGCACTAAAAATGCCCAGTGGTCCCCATGTCCGCCGGTGGCCAGGCCTTCAGGGAACTTTTCACATTGTCTGTAGATAAAAATAAACAAAACAAAAAGTCGTACAACGGGTTTGAACCGTGTCTCGTTTTATGTAGGAAGTCTTTTGAATTTGTTGTTTGTTTTCTACGTGATCGATGTCAAATATCGGTTCGTCCGGATATAAACATCTCTCTATTGGTTAATGCCACCCCCATACCCTTCCCGCTACACACACACACACACACACACACACACACATACATAGGTCCCTCGTGAGGTTGCGCTGTGATTTCTTCCCATGCCCCTCCCTCCCTCTATCCCTCCTCCCGTCTCTCTATCCCTGCTCCCGTCTCTCTATCCCTCCTCCCGTCTCTCTATCCCTCCTCCCGTCTCTCTATCACTGCTCCCGTCTCTCTATCCCTGCTCCCGTCTCTCTATCCCTCCTCCCGTCTCTCTATCCCTCCTCCCGTCTCTCTATCCCTGCTCCCGTCTCTCTATCCCTCCTCCCGTCTCTCTATCCCTGCTCCCGTCTCCCTCTATCGCAACCTTTACTTTCCTCGGAAATTTCATACCAGATATGTGCCAATGAGAGGTGTAATATCTAGGGGTTGTTCAGCGCCCGATAGAGGGGGGGGGGCGTGAGGGTGACCCGATGGGGGGGGGTGGGGGGACACGATGGGGGCAGCCTGGCGCCCATTGCAGTCATGCAACATCACAACGGCGCCAACGCGTGCATCGTCCTAGAACTTACGTCGTCTACGCCTCTGGTGCTATTTGCGACGGATATTTTTGATCGAGAAGTATCACGTGGTAATCTCACACACACACACACACACACACACACACACAAGTCAGTGTTCACTAGGTACTTGCTTTTTACTTCTTGTGGACAACAAACAACATGCGTTTACTTTAAAGTAGCAGAATTCCCCCGGACAACGTCATGCTGTTTAAAAAAAATATCCGACTTTCGTGTGTTTTTGTGTTGTGTTTATCTATTACTAACACAGTGGGTAATTGGGGGTGGGGGGGGGTGGGTAGTGACCCCAGGTCAGTTTCACGGTATTCATCAATGTTACGTGCGTGCGAAAGGTGTTTGTTGAAGTGTAAAGCGCTGAGCACCGGGGGGGGGGGAGAGGGGGAGTGGGAGTGGGCGGACGCCATCTTGCTGTGTAGTGTGTGTTGTGATTGTTCAGGACACCAATCACTGCTGCTTGTCCGTTTCGCCATGCCCGCCTGAGCCATGGAGTGGAAGCCAGAGAGTGAGGACAGGGATTCATTCCATCCTGCTGCCCACAGTTCCAGCGGTGGGCAGAACTTGCAGATTCCTGATCAGGATGCCGCTGCACCGGCCGGTCAGTGCCAGACTAGTTCGTCAAATGTCAGCTTTCTTGCAGGACAATTGCAGGATACTTCATCTGATGTTAGCTTTCATGCAGGACAGTTTCCGAATATTCCAGCGGACATTACCGGGCTTGCTGGACAGTTACAGAATATTTCACCGACTGTAAACGTGCATACAGGACTATTGGATTCATTTTCATCTAATGTGAGCGTGCATACAGGTCTGTGCGACACTATTCTTTCTAATGGTAGTTTGCGTGGCACTCAATTCCAGGATATTTCCTCAGATCTTAGTCCGCAAACCGGTCACTATCAGCATATTTCATCAGACGTTAGCCCACAAACTGGACAATACCAGCATATATCATTAGATGTTAGTCCACAAACGGGCCAATACCAGCATATTTCATCAGATGTTAGCCCACAAACTGGCCAATTTCAGCATTTATCATTAGATGTTAGCCCACAAACGGGTCAATTTCAGCATATTTCATCAGATGTTAGCCCACAAACTGGACAATACCAGCATATTCCGTCAGCAATTAGCCCACAAACGGGTCAATTTCAGCATATTTCATTAGCTGTTAGCCCACAAACGGGTCAATTTCAGTATATTTCATCAGATGTTAGCCCACAAACGGGTCAATTTCAGCATATTACATCAGATGTTAGCCCACAAACTGGCCAATACCAGCATATTTCATCAGATGTTAGCCCACAAACGGGTCAATTTCAGCATATTACATCAGATGTTAGCCCACAAACTGGCCAATACCAGCATATTTCATCAGATGTTAGTCCACAATCTGGCCAATTTCAGCATTTATCATTAGATGTTAGCCCACAAACGGGTCAATTTCAGCATATTTCATTAGATGTTAGCCCACAAACTGGCCAATACCAGCATATTTCATCAGATGTTAGCCCACAAACTGGCCAATTTCAGCATTTATCATTAGATGTTAGCCCACAAACATGCCAATATCAGCATATTTCACCAGCTATTAGCCCACAAACAGGTCAATATCAGCATATTTCATCAGATGTTAGCCCACAAGCTGGTCGATCACGGCATATTTCATCAGATGTTAGCTCACAAACTGACCAATACCAGCATATTTCATCAGCTTTTAGCCCGCAAACCGGCCAATACCAACATTTATCATTAGATGTTAGCCCACAAACAGGTCAATATCAGCATAGTTCATCAGATGTTAGCCCACAATCTGACCGATTCCAGCAAATTTCATTGCACGGTAGCCCGCATGCCGATCAATTCCAGAATAACACGACCAAAGGTGGATCGCAGATTACTCAGTCCCATATTGTTGCCTTGGATGATAGCACTCTAGCTAGTGAACGTCACACCATTCCTTCCAGTGGCAGTGTGCCAACCGGTCGATTCCGGAATAGTTCATCGGACGTTAGCTTACATGGCAGCCGGTCACAGAACGGTTCATCTCATGTCAGGGGCGGCGCTGATGGCTTAGAAGAGTTTTCCGATTTCCAGCCGTTTCCCTCCTCCATCCCAATCCTCATTGAGGACTACAGCTATGACGACACCCTCTCTCTCGAAGTTTCGAGCACACCAGCCGACCAGCAGCGGCCCCGGTCTCGATCGCAGGCTTGGGCGCCCACGGCGGTGCCATCGTCGGCGCCCCCCTTCCTTCCAGGAAGTTCGGCCACGTTGTCATTATCTGGGTTGGCCGTCTTCGTCCCTGGCGAGACATCGGCGTACAGCCCGCCTTCTGCGTGTTTGAATGTTTCCGCCCTGTCCCCTGTGCCAGGTTATCAACTGCAAGGACCACCGTTCACTGGAGCGGCAATGGGCCCAGATCTCTATGCAGCAATGAGTTCACCCCCACATGCGCCCCTAACTTCAGCGATGGGCCCGCCCCTATCTTCAGCGATGGGCCCGCCCCTATCTTCAGCGATGGGCCCACCTCTATATTCAGCGGTGATGAGCCTCCCCTGGATTCCTAAACGACCCAGGATAGGTCTCCCGACTAATCTGATATCCACCCTACGGGAGCGCCACCCGTTGCAGCCGGCGCTCTGGGATTTCGCGACCCCGCAGCCTCAGCGCTCGGACAGAGTTAAGTCCCGAAAGCGGAGCAGCACGGTACCCCTCACCGCCTCCGACCGCGGACCTGTCCAGGGTCCGGGCGGCGTCACTGGGCCGGATCCGTCAGACCCCATGACGTCACTTTGGCCCAGCGCCGGCCAATCGCGGCCGCGTTCGACGTCCCTGGAGACTCACTTGACCACGCAGGGGCCGAGTTTGATGACGCTGGAGCCGAGTTTGATGACGCAGGAGCCGAGTTTGATGACGCTGGAGCCTAGTCTGTTGACTTTGGATGACAGTTTGTTAACACTGGACCACAGTTTGTTGACTCTGGACCCCAGTTTGTTGACGCTGGACCCGAGTCAGACGAAGCCTGAGCGTAGCACGACGACGCAGGAGCCCAACCTGAGAGCCCTTGAAATGATGTCGTTTTCCCTGGGATCCAGCTCAAGCTTGGAGGCGCAGGCGTCGAGGTCGTATTCAAAGGCACGGGCGTCGAGTTCAAAGGCGTGGCCTTCAAAGTTAAAGGCGCAGACATTGGGTTCAAAAGAGCAGGCATCGATTGCAAAGGCACGGGCATGGACTTCAAAGTTGTTGGCAAAGGCGCACGCTTCGAGCTCAGAGGAGCAGGCATCGAGCTCAGAGGAGCAGGCATCGAGCTCAAAGGCGCAGGCATCAAACTCAAAGGCGCAGGCATCGAATTCAAAGGCGCAGGCATCGAATTCAAAGCTGCTGGCATCGAGCTCAAAGGAGCAGGCATCGAGCTCACAGCCGCAGGCATCGAGCTCAAAGGAGCAGGCATCGAGCTCACAGGCGCAGGCATCGAGCTCAAAGGCGCAGGCATCGAGCTCACAGGCGCAGGCATCGAGCTCAAAGGCGCAGGCATCGAGCACAAAGGCGAAGGCATCGAGCTCAAAGGCGCAGGCATCGAGCACAAAGGCGAAGGCATCGAGCTCAAAGGCGCAGGCATCGAATTCAAAGGAGCAGGCATCGAGCTCACAGGCGCAGGCATCGAGCTCAAAGGCGCAGGCATCGAGCTCAAAGGCGCAGGCATCGAGCACAAAGGCGAAGGCATCGAGCTCAAAGGCACAGGCATCGAGCTCACAGGCCCAGGCATCGAGCTCAAAGGCGCAGGCATCGAGCTCACTGCCGCAGGCATCGAGCTCACTGGCGCAGGCATCGAGCTCACAGGCGCAGGCATCGAGCTCGACGAGCTCACAGGAGGAGGATGAGAGCTGGATGCACGAGGAGTGGGCAAAGGTTTATACAGAAGGATTCTATACTCCGGCTGAGGGGAGGAGGATTGAAAGGAGGTTGAAGAGAGAGACGCCGGTGGTGTTAGAGTCTAAAAATGCAACAACCACACAGTGGCCCGATGTCTCGTATCCACCATGGGACTCGCCACAGTCTCAGGGCGATGATCAAAGCGACACGAGTGGAATGAGTAGCCGTGAGGACGACCAAAGCAGCTCGACATCGGCTAGTGGTGGACCAGGCGACGGAGGCGGACCAGGGGGCAGTGGTGGGCCAGGGGAAGGAGGTGGACCAGGAGGCAGTGATGGATCAGGAGGCAGTGATGGATCAGGAGGCAGTGGTGGACAAGGGGACGGAGGTGGACCAAGCGACGGAGGTGGACCAGGAGGCAGTGGTGGGCCAGGGGACGGAGGTGGACCAGGAGGCAGTGGTGGACCAGGGGACGGAGGTGGACCAGGAGGCAGTGGTGGACCAGGCGACGGTAGTGGACCAGGAGGCAGTGGTGGACCAGGGGACGGAGGTAGACCCGCGAATGGCAGTGGACCAGAGGATAGTGGTGGACCTCCTGATGATTGTGGACCCGCCAAATTTCCCGGTAGCGGTGGACCAGGGGATAATGGCGGGCCAGCAGATAGTTTTGGATCAAATGGCAGTGGCGGACCATTGGATATAGTTAGGTTGATGGGCAGAGTTGAGCTGAAGGACACGTGTGGGCCAACTGTAGGTCGTCGACTAAAGGCTCCCGGTGGACCGTTGGATGGTGCCAAATCAACAGACATCGTTGTACTGTTGGGCAGAGTTGAACTCATTGACGCCTGTGGACAAAACTCTGATGGTGGCAAGAAGGTCTGTGTTGGGCCGAACGACGCAGGCGGATCGACAGCTAACGACGGATCAATGAGCGTCGGATCGGCGGACTGTGTTGGATTGGATGACAGCCGCAGAGCAGTGGACGAAGGCGGATTAAATGCTGGCGGTGGGCCGACGGATGAGCGCGGAACAAACGCCGGCGGCGGATCGAATGCAATCGGCGAGCCAGTCGATAGCAGCGAATCGAATGAAGGTTTTGAATCGAGCCGCAGCGATAGCTCCTGTGATGGTCTCGGACGCAATGATAGCGAAATATCCACCGATGGTCGTGGATCAGTGGATACATCCGGGGAGGCGGGCAATGAGGGTCCACTGGATTGGTCAGGGGCGTCGTGTGGCAGTGGACGTTCGCTGGACGAAGAAGTAAGTTCTGTCTTTTCCGTTTTTTTCGTCACGATGTTCCACAGCAATGGCAATGGCCAGCGATATCGCTTTGCAATGTCCTTCGACCTTTTTCCGAAACGCCTTGTCGTTTGCTTGTCCCGTTCTCATCATTATTAGAGGTGATTGGACGAACGCCGCGTTCTTCGTTAGATCGATGTGTGATGAATAAGTGTATGTGTGTGTGTGTCAGGGAGAATGTTGCTATGTCTGTCACTTTCTGTTCAATATATATATATATATATTGGATAAAACAACACATTCTCGGGATTGTTAAAAATGAAATAAAATAGACCAGACGTCCTGATGATCAGTTTTCAAAAAATTGATTTTCCTGCACCAGTAACTCATCAATTTCCATCGATATTCAACCATGTTTGTTCAATATTTTCTCCCTACTATTGTTGTTTTTTGATGACACGTTGAATCCAGTTACTTAACAGTTCAATCTCTCTCTCTCTCTCTGTCTCTCTCTCTCTCTCTCTCACACACACACACACACTGTGTCTGTCTCTCCTCTCTCTCTCTTTCTCTCTCTCACCTTCTCTCTCTCACTCTCACCTTCTCTTTCTTTCTCTCTCTCTCTTTCTCTCTCTCTCTCTCTCTCTCTCTCTCACACACACACACACACACACTGTGTCTGTCTCTCCTCTCTCTCTCTCTCTCTCTCTCTCTCTCACCTTATCTCTCTCACTCTCACCTTCTCTTTTTCTCTCTCTCTCTCTCTCTCACACACACACACACACACTGTGTCTGTCTCTCCTCTCTCTCTCTCACCTTCTCACTCTCACCTTCTCTTTCTCTCTCTCTCTCTCTCTCTCTCTCTCTCTCTCACACACACACACACACACCACACACACACACACACACACACACACGATAGGTGCAACGGCCATGGAGGCACCACGGGATACGTTGACTTTAGGTCGCGGTGGCCCCCACATTGGGTTCGCGAGATTTTGACCATCGGGGCCGTACCGAGAGCAGACCCCCCGATTGTGTGCGTGTGAAGCATGAGCTGATATGAGCCAAACATAAATGTCGTTACATACACAAAAAGCCTGGCGCTTGTGCTTCACAGTGGCGGGTCGTGGCGACCCCCCCCCCCCCGTGGCTGTTCAAGTGGGGATCACACAACATGTTACGTTGAGTTTCGATTGACAGTCTCCTCCCCCCCCCCCCCAAACCCCTCCCCGCCGCCGACCGCGAGTAAAAAACGTCAATGTTTAGCGCCCTTCACCCCCACCCACCCTGTCCACCTCAAATCAACCATCGAAACAGCCTCATTGTGATCGACAATGATACCCCCCCCCAACCAACTATCCTCGCTACATTCGATCCCCTCTCCCTCCTCTCCACCCCCCCCCCCCACAAGTGTAGTAGTCATTCATAAAGAATGTGTTACCACCATAAGCTCGCGGGTGTCGTCTGTTTGACCTTCTTATCTTTGAATCTCAGGGATGTGAGTGTGTGGGGGGGGGAGGGGGGTTAAAACCGAAACAAAATTTCCAATTTTACTGCCAGGGAAGTTTTGATTTTTATTGATTTTTACATACCTTGGAGTTTGTCATATAATTTATTGCCCAAGTTTATGTTTTTTTTTTCTCTAAATTCGGTTATTTTGCCTGAGCGCCCCCCCCCCCCACCAACGCCCCACCCGCACCTATAT
The DNA here is from genome assembly GCA_021962125.1 of Bulinus truncatus. Taxonomy (NCBI): domain Eukaryota; kingdom Metazoa; phylum Mollusca; class Gastropoda; family Planorbidae; genus Bulinus; species Bulinus truncatus. Next base: position 3,645,079 of record JAGDYQ010000063.1, on the reverse strand, counting down.
TTTCATTGACGCCACTACCTGTTAGTATTCACTTGTTTCATATTTATCTCTCTCTCTCTCTCTCTCTCTCTGCAGGATGGACCATGCTCGTCCACAGATGTGTCCCTATCCTCCATGAACGCCCCAAAGAAGGACAAGCTGTGCCTGGTGTGCGGCGACAAGGCCCTGGGGTACAACTTCAACGCAGTCTCTTGCGAGTCCTGCAAGGCGTTCTTCAGGCGCAACGCCCACAAGGTGAGCCCGAGAGAGAGAGACAGAGAGAGAAGAGTGAGGAAGAGGAGAAATGGAGAGAGAGAGGAGAGTGAGGAAGATGAGAAATGGAGAGAGAGATCCATAATGTACCTTTCTGACACCCCATTTCCTCTTCCCCCCCCCCCCCCCCCCCCACAGAAACCCCTTTAACCCACCTGTGTTTTTGTTTGTATCTACAGAATATACGAGGACGATGCGAGGGCCAGTGTAACGTGACCGTGGACTCGAGGTCATTCTGCAAGAAGTGCCGGCTGGCCAAATGTTTCACCGTTGGCATGAGGAAGGACATGATTCTCAGTAAGTGGACTGGTCATTTTCGTATCTGTGTGTATGTGGGTGTGTGTATTGTAGGTGGGCTTGTCATTTGGTTCTGAGGGACATGAATCTCAGTGTGTGGGTGGGTGTGTGTGAGTGTGTTGCAGTTGGACTTGTCATCTAGCCATCTTTTATAACGTCTTGAAGACTGGGGCAGTTGAGGTGTAAGCCAGGGCGGTGTGGTATTTTGGATTGGATTCCCTCTAAGGCCAGTGGAACCCCCAAATGATGGAAACATTTCATCATTCTGCTTAACTAGTCCCCCCCCCGGCCCCCTTCCCTCTCTTATGAGTGAAACCAACAAAAGCCTCTCATTCCAATATAATTTAACAATAATAAATTCATTGCTAAAACGTAAGCCGAGACTTGGTGTTCCCAATGCTGATGGTCTCCTTGGGCCCCACTTACCAGATTTTGTAGAAAATGATACTGGCGGTGGAGCCCCCCCCCCACCCCACCACCCCGTCCTCCCAGACAGTTGCCTGGGTTGGTAGAACAACTTCAGCATGCCATTGCTGTATATGAATAATATTACTCTATTTTCCTCGCATTTAATTATATTTTGTTCATTTCACCTTTTTTTTTTTTTTTAAAAAAAATCAAGAGTAGAATAACTTGTGACTTCTCTCCCCCTTTTACAGATGACGAGCAAAAGAAACAACGCAAGCAGAAGATCATCATCAACAAACTGCGGAGACAGGGGCAGCTACCCCCGCAGGATACATACTCTGCGTCGGCCAAAGACCTGTTGCCGCCGGTGCGCCCCCTGGTGTCCAGAGAGGCGGACAAGCAGGCCTATTTTTCTGTCACCAAGAGGCATCACCGGTTTGAGATCAAGCAGGAGGTGATGGATTCAGCCCTCAGCCCCGGTCCTGACGCTGCCCATGTCACTGCTCTTACCCAGACAATCCGCCAGGGAAGGGCGTCGTCATTGCCACCCTCCTCCCCCATCACCCCAGAGTGCTACGTGACATTTGTCCCCCAAGGGGATGACATGCTGGCCACGGAGAGAGCCAAGGGTCAGCTGACGGAACCTGACAGAGCGCTGCTCGAGGAGCTGCTGAGCGCGATGAACGTCTCATCATTCCTGACCCAGTCGCAGACCAGCATGAAGATGCTGCCTTCGAATCCCGAGGAGTTTGTGAACATGGCTGAGCTGTTTGTCCGCAAGGTTATAAAAGTGGCCAAGAACCTCACGTTCTTCAGGCAGCTGAACAAAGATGACCAGATTGCCCTGCTGAAAGGCTCGGTGGTGGACATTATGATGCTGCGCTCTGCCGTGAACTACGACCCTTTCACGGAGTCCTGGAGCCTGAACACCAAAAGCTGCCTGAAGCAAGGCGCAGGTGCCGCCCAGGGAGAGCGGATCAAGGCGGAGCTGCTCAAGAACAGCACCCCGGAGGCCCAGCAGCTGTTCATGACGTACAGCAAATTTATAAAGTCCCTGATGAAGACAATGCACGGAGACCTGACGGTCTTGAAAGTTCTGATCATCATGTCTCTCTTTTCTGGTATGTATATTCTCTACAGCAGTGTTTCCCAAATGTTTGACATCTGTGTACCCCCCCCCTCCCTTTTTTTATATAGGTAAAACTGAGAACCTCCACTACTAATAATAAAATAATGTACATATATTGGTCTTGAGGTCATTGTTTCCCCCCCATCGTTGCCACTTATTTCATTGTTTTCGCTTCGGCCGTGCACTTTATCCCTTGGGGTACACATACCACACTTTGGGAAGCACTGCTCTAAAGGGAAATCGACACATAGCCTGGAGCTTTTTGGGTTTATTGTGTTTTAGAGTTTTCAAGATTTTAACCTTGATTAGAAATATTTGATAATTATAAAAATAAAAGATGAGAGGTGGATGCTCACTCCCAGCTGTTGACAATTTGATGCAGGGGAGACCATCTGGACTTTTATTTTTTTCCAAGTCATGGTGAAAGTTCACCCGGCTAATTGGGTGCCCTACAGTTGTTGGCGGCTGGCATATTGTGGCGTAGCCACACAATAAATTAATATGCAGTCAAGCTCACTACTACACACCCCCCCCCCACCACGCCTACCAAAACTGGAAAAAAAAAAAATAAAAAATCACCAAAGAACACTTATTCTTCTAAATATTTTTAACAGCTGATCACTGTGATTTATATATCTATATATATTTCACTGTGATTTATATATCTATCTATCTATTTATATATATATATATTTCACTGTGATTTATATATCTATCTATCTATTTATATATATATATTTCACTGTGATTTATATATCTATTTATATATATATATATTTCACTGTGATTTATATATCTATCTATCTATTTATATATATATATTTCACTGTGATTTATATATCTATCTATCTATATATTTTACTTTCCTGCCTGCAGGGCTGATTGGTTGTTGAATGCGGCTCATTTTTCTCCTCATGTTTCTTCCAGCTTGTGAGCAGTGAAGTGTTTTATTTAAATCAGAACTTTATCCTTAGCTGGGGGTTCGGATGGTCGAGTGGTGTAGAGGGCTTGACTGTCGACCGGAGGGTCCCAGGCTCGAATCTCATTGAGAACCTTGGGACTTTTTCAGGTCCTGGTAAAAGTCCCCAAGTCCACCCAGCTTTTAATGGGTACCTGACTTTATGTTGGGGGAGTAAAGGTGGCTGGGCGTTGTGCTAACCACACAATCCCTTCATATGCCGAGGTTATAGAAACAGATGAATTCTACACTTCATCTGCCCCGATGAGCCCTTTGGGGCTTAAGGGAACTTTACTTTATCCTTAGGAAATTATTTTGTGCTGTAAATTTGGATAATTTATATCCAGCATTAGTTATTGAGTCATCTAGACATTGAGTCATCCAGACATTGAGTCATCCAGACATTGAGTCAGCCAGACATTGAGTCATCCAGACATTGAGTCATCCAGACATTGAGTCATCTAGACATTGAGTCATCCAGACATTGAGTCATCTAGACATTGAGTCATCCAGACATTGAGTCATCCAGACATTGAGTCAT
>JAGDYQ010000063.1:3477242-3640994 GCA_021962125.1 Bulinus truncatus | reverse complement strand
AATTCAACCAAACCCAGGTAAACTAGGTTTAAAAAAATAAATAAAATGTGCGTCTTTGCACCTGTGGGAATCTTGTGCGATAATACATAAATACACCGCTGGTCTGATGGGAGCCACTTCTGGTGGAGCGTTGAGTGTAAGGTCGTAACACCCACAGAACTGATGTCAGGTTCATTTGGGGGAGGGAAAGGGGGTGGTGGCAGCATGGTTGCTAAGCCCGGTCAGCGCGATGCCTCCCTAAAATAAAAAACAACAACTGTGTTTGTGTATAGTGTCACCTAATAACTGTGTCTGTGTATAGTGCCCCCCAAACAACTGTGTCTGTGTATAGTGCCCCCCCCAAAGAACTGTGTCTGTGTATAGTGCCCCCCAAACAACTGTGTCTGTGTATAGTGCCACCAAATAACTGTGTGTATAGTGCCCCCCAAACAACTTGTTCTTTGTATAGTGCCCCCAAACAACTGTGTCTGTGTATAATGTCACCAAATAATCAGGTCAGTGTAAGAGGTGCCCCAAAACAACTGTGTCTGTGTATAGTGCCCCCAAACAACTGTGTCTGTGTATAGTGCCCCCAAACAACTGTGTCTGTGTATAGTGCCCCCAAACAACAGTGTCTGTGTATAGTGCCCCCAAACAACTGTGTCTGTGTATAGTGTCACCAAACAACTGTGTCTGTGTATAGTGCCCCCAACAATTGTGTCTGTGTATATTGCCCCCAAACAACTGTGTCTGTGTATAGTGCCCCCAAACAACTGTGTCTGTGTATAGTGCCCCCCCCAAACAACTGTGTCTGTGTATAGTGCCAGCAAATAACTGTGTATAGCGGCCCCCAAATATCTGTGCCTCCCCATGACCGTTCTCCCATGCTTGTATTATCGACTTTAGTCCAAAAAAAAAATGTCTCAGTTGAACTGGCCCGGTGTAAATTTGTCAACACAGAGAGAGAGAGACGAGAGATAAGATAAAAGTGTGGAGACGATGCAATCAATGTTATTGGTCTGACTCCTGGCCTTGGCCTAGATCAGGTGAACTGTCTCTCAGTTCAACTCTAATGGTTGACTCACGTGTACTTTTAGCAGGGTTTTAAAAAAAAAAATAACATGACGGTAAATAATTGTATGGCTGATACATCATCGTTATGTAGGTATGTGTGGGTGTGTGTATGTTCACAGCTGCTAATAATGTGGATGTCATTGTGGTGTGTATGTTCACAGCTACTAATGATGTGGATGTCCTTGTGGTGTGTATGTTCACAGCTCTTAATGATGTGGATGTCCTTGTAAGGTCGCGTTTCTCTAACGGTGGTACGCGTACCCCAGGGGGTACTGGGGGGGCGGGGCAAAGCTTATTCAGGGGGTGCGCAGATACATACAATATTCGTTTTGAAACAACCAATAATTTAAAGACCCCTATGTGTGAAGGGAGGTACCGGCGGACAGACATACTTCTGCGCCCTTTGGGGTACAGTCACATAAAAAGGGTGAGTACCTCGGTTGTAAGGTAACGTGTGTATGTGTGTGTGTGTGTGTTTAGATAAGCCACTATGTTGACGCACGTATGAAATAACCATTTTGAAAAAAAAAAAAATTGCAAGTAACAATGTGGAGATCTATACCAAGCCTCTGGGCGTACTGTTGCCCGCGGGTCTAAATCCGACCTAAGGGAAACACGGCCTCGGTCCTTTACGCAATCAGGCCTACCTTTAATGCATATTATATTTCTTGCCAGAACGTGCCCTCCGTCCAGTGTATTGCCCGCGACTAAACATGCCCCCCCACGACCTATACCAGTGGTCGGCAAAGTGCGGCTCCGGAGCCGCATGTGGCTCTTTGGCTCCTTAAGTGCGGCTCTGGCATTTAGTTGTATTTAGTATACAACTTATTTAGTGTACTACTTATTTAGTGTAATAAAAGTTTACTAAACAAGCAGATTTGGCTCCCAATTTTTTTTTTAATTGTTCTAATGTTCATATTTGGCTCTTTGGCTGATAAGTTTGCCGACCACTGACCTATGTCATAGAAATTCATACAAAGAAACAGAATTAAAACAAACAAACAAACAAAGAAAGCGTTAATCAAACCCAAAGAAATACATGTTTGATTGAATCGGTCTCCGGACCAGTGGGTTGAAACTGTCGCACCATTGGGTTTGAAATTGTCGCACCAGTGGGTTCGAAATTGTCGCACCAGTGGGTTTGAAATTGTCGCACCAGTGGGTTTGAAATTGTCGCACCAGTGGGTTTGATATTGTCGCACCAGTGGGTTTGAAATTGTCGCACCAGTGGGTTTGAAAAAGTCGCACCAGTGGGTTTGACATTGTCGCACCAGTGGGTTTGACATTGTCGCACCAATGGGTTTGAAATTGTCGCACCAATGGGTTTGAAATTGTCGCACCAGTGGGTTGAAATTGTCGCACCAGTGGGTTGAAATTGTCGCACCAGTGGGTTTGAAATTGTCGCACCAGTGGGTTTGAAATTGTCGCACCAGTGGGTTAAAATTGTCGCACCAGTGGGTTGAAATTGTCGCACCAGTGGGTTTGAAATTGTCGCACCAGTGGGTTTGATATTGTCGCACCAGTGGGTTTGAAATTGTCGCACCAGTGGATTTGACATTGTCGCACCAGTGGGTTTGACATTGTCGCACCAATGGGTTTGAAATTGTCGCACCAGTGGGTTGAAATTGTCGCACCAGTGGGTTGAAATTGTCGCACCAGTGGGTTTGAAATTGTCGCACCAGTGGGTTTGAAATTGTCGCACCAGTGGGTTGAAATTGTCGCACCAGTGGGTTGAAATTGTCGCACCAGTGGGTTTGAAATTGTCGCACCAGTGGGGTTCAAATTTTCGCACCAGTGGGTTAAAAAAAAATAAGGAAGCGCCTTTGCCAATTATTACATTCGCGAAAGAACTAATGACGCGTTTGCGTGCGTGATGGTGGCAAAAATCGTCGCCACCTGTTACACAATGAATGCAGACAGTGTTGTGTGTGTGTGTGTGTGTGTGTGTGTGGTGAATGCAGACAGTGTTGTATGTGTGTGTGTGTGGTGAGTCATGCCGAGTGTATGGATTTACAGACTTTTTGGCGAAGAGAGCGGGGGTGGGGGGGGGAATCTTTGACAGTTGTAGTAACATGTTGGGTGAAGCACATAATTAGTCCCGGGGGGAGCCGGTAGGAGGGCTTGTCAATACGCCACTGCACCTACAACAAATATTGTTCCAACAACCGATGCATGTTGCATGTTATATTTATTTTGTCGGTCTTTGTGTATTTGACACCGGGTCCGCTTCACAAATGGGGGCCCCCACCCACCACCCACCACCGACTGCAGGATCAATAGCACCCACATTTAATTGCGCCCCCTTGAAGTAAGTACCACCTTCGAAAATCTCCACATGTTGGAAACAGCTGTCAAATTATTCACCCACGTATCACACAGTCAGAGGAGGAAAACACACACACACACACACACACACACACACACACACACACACGCACACACACGCACACACACACGCACACGCACACGCACACGCACACGCACACACACACACACACACGGGTCTGTCGAGCTCAGTAAATTAAATTATGATGAACTATTTTTAACCTGAGCGAAAGTTTTGGTGTAACACTTAAACACTGCGCCGTTAGGTGAAGTCCACATGTGACGTGGTGTCCTTTGATGAGGTCATGCATGTCAGCAGTATCGGTTATTAGCCGTGCCTATGATGTCATCAGCATCGGTTATTAGCCGTGCTTATGTCGGCAGCATCGGTTATTAGCCGTGCCTATGATGTCATCAGCATCGGTTATTAGCCGTGCTTATGTCGGCAGCATCGGTTATTAGCCGTGCTTATGTCGGCAGCATCGGTTATTAGCCGTGCCTATGTCGGCAGCATCGGTTATTAGCCGTGTCTATGATGTCATCAGCATCGGTTATTAGCCGTGCTTATGTCGGCAGCATCGGTTATTAGCCGTGCTTATGTCGGCAGCATCGGTTATTAGCCGTGCCTATGATGTCATCAGCATCGGTTATTAGCCGTGCTTATGTCGGCAGCATCGGTTATTAGCCGGGCTTATGTCGGAAGCATCGGTTATTAGCCGTGCCTATGTCGGCAGCATCGGTTATTAGCCGTGCCTATGTCGGAAGCATCGGTTATTAGCTGTGCCTATGTCGGCAGCATCGGTTATTAGCCGTGCCTATGTCGGCAGCATCGGTTATTAGCGTGCCTATGTCGGCAGCATCGGTTATTAGCCGTGCCTATGATGTCATCAGCATCGGTTATTAGCCGTGCCTATGTCGGCAGCATCGGTTATTAGCCGTGCCTATGATGTCATCAGCATCGGTTATTAGCCGTGCCTATATCGGCAGCATCGGTTATTAGCCGTGCTTATGTCGGCAGCATCGGTTATTAGCCGTGCCTATGATGTCATCAGCATCGGTTATTAGCGTGGCTATGTCGGCAGCATCGGTTATTAGCCGTGCCTATGTCGGCAGCATCGGTTATTAGCCGTGCCTATGTCGGCAGCACCGGTTATTAGCCGTGCTTATGTCGGCAGCATATCGATTCTTAGCCGTGCCTATGTCGGAGCAGCACGGTTACCATCTTAGGCCCTCCGGTTCTCCAGCCCGGGGGGGGGGGGAGTTGCGGAGGGGGCAATGGAAGTAGAACGTCGTGTGATCTGCAATGGAGAGTGGTGGGGGGGGGGGCAATGGAAGTAGAACGTCGTGTGATCTGCAATGGAGAGTGGTGGGGGGGGGGCAATGGAAGTAGAACGTCGTGTGATCTGCAATGGAGAGTGGTGGGGGGGGGGGCAATGGAAGTAGAACTTCGTGTGATCTGCAATGGAGAGTGGTGGGGGGGGCAATGGAAGTAGAACGTCGTGTGATCTGCAATGGAGAGTGGTGGGGGGGGCAATGGAAGTAGAACGTCGTGTGATCTGCAATGGAGAGTGGTGGGGGGGGGGGGCAATGGAAGTAGAACGTCGTGTGATCTGCAATGGAGAGTGGTGGGGGGGGGGGGCAATGGAAGTAGAACGTCGTGTGATCTGCAATGGAGAGTGGTGGGGGGGGGGCAATGGAAGTAGAACGTCGTGTGATCTGCAATGGAGAGTGGTGGGGGGGGGGGGCAATGGAAGTAGAACGTCGTGTGATCTGCAATGGAGAGTGGTGGGGGGGGGGCAGACGGGGGAACTAGTCGCAGTCAAGGGCGAAGAATACTGTGAGTGGTGGTGACACAGAAGTTAAAACATAATGCTCATGAATTGATTTGTGTATGTGTGTGTGGGTTTAACCTGTGCACAGAGTATTCTAATATTATTATCTTCGTGTGTGTGTGAGAGAGCCTTTCCTTCACAATAGACGGCGTTAATCGGCGAATCGTTTTTTGTTTGTTTGTTTGTTTTTCTATGCATTGTCCGCCACTAAAAATGCCCAGTGGTCCTCATGTCCGACGGTGGCCAGGCCTTCAGGGAACTCTTCACATTACCTGTAAAAAAAATAAATAAAAATAAACAGAAATAAAAAAAGTAGTACAATGGGTTTGAACCGTGTCTCGTTTTACGTAGGAAGTCTTTTTGAATTTGTTTTTGTTTTTCTACGTGATCGATGTCAAATATCCGTTCGTCGGATATATAAACACCTCTCTTGGTTAATGCCACCGCCCCAAAAACACCCTTCCGCTACACACACATACATACACACACATACACGCAAACATAGGTCGCTCGTAGAGGCTGTGCTGTGATTTCTTCCCATGCTCCTCTCTCTATCCCTCCTCCCGTCTCTCTCTATCCCTCCTCGCGTCTTTCTCTATCCCTCCTCCCGTCTTTCTATCCCTCCTCCCGTCTCTCTCTATCCCTCCTCACGTCTTTCTCTATCCCTCCTCACGTCTTTCTCTATCCGTCCTCATGTCTTTCTCTATCCCTCCTCACGTCTTTCTCTATCCCTCCTCCCGTCTTTCTATCCCTCCTCCCGTCTCTCTCTATCCGTCCTCCCGTCTCCAGCCCTCCTCACGTCTTTCTCTATCCCTCCTCCCTCCCTCTGTTCCTCCTCCCGTCTCTCTCTATCCCTCCTCCCTTCCGTCTCTATCCCTCCTCACGTCTTTCTCTATCCCTCCTCCCTCCCTCTGTTCCTCCTCCCGTCTCTCTGTCTATCCCTCCTCCCGTCTCTCTATCCCTCCTCCCGTCTCTCTATCCCTCCTCCCGTCTCTCTATCCCTCCTCCCTTCCTCTACGTCACAACGGCGCCAGCGGGTGCATCGTCCGAGACCATACGTCGCCTACGCCTCTGGTGCTGTTGCGACGAATGTTTTTGACCGAAAAGTATCGCGTGGTAATCTCTCTTTCACACACACACACGCACGCACAAAAGTCAGTGTTCACTAGGTACATGCTTTTACTTCTTATGGACAACAAACAACATCCTTTTACTTTGAAGTAGCAGAGTTCCTCCGGACAACGTCATGCTGTTTAAGATATCGAACTTTCGTGTGTTTTTTTTTTGTTTTTCTTCATTTATTACTAATACTGTGGGTAATTGGGAGGGGGGAGGTGTTAAGTGACCCCGGGTCAGTTTCACTGTATTCATCAATGCTAAGTGCGTGCGAAAGATGTTTGTTGAAGTGTAAAGCGCTGAGCACCTGTGGGGGGGGGGGGGAGTGGGAGTGGGCGGACGCCATCTTGCTGTGTAGTGTGTTGTGATTGTTCAGGACACCAACCATTCACTGGCTGTTTGTCCGTTTCGCCATGCCCGCCTGAGCCATGGAGTGGAAGCCAGAGAGTGAGGACGGGGATTCATCCCATCCTGCTGCCCACAGTTCCAGCGGTGGGCAGAACTTGCAGATTCCTGATCAGGATGCCGCTGCACTGGCCGGTCAGTGCCAGACTAGTTCATCAAATGTCAGCTTTCTTGCAGGACAGTTTCCGAATAGTCCAGCGGACGTTACCGAACTTGCAGGACAGTTACCGAATATTCCAGTGGTTGTTGGCGTGCTTGCAGGACAGTCACCGAATATTTCACCGAATGTAAACGTGCATACAGGACTGTTGGATACATCTTCATTTGATGTAAGCGTGCATACAGGTCTGTGCGACAATATTCTTTCTAATGGTAGTTTGCGTGGCACTCAATTACAGGATGTTTCCTCAGATCTTAGTCCGCAAACCGGTCACTACCAGCATATTTCATCAGCTGTTAGCCCACAAACCGGTCACTATCAGCATATTTCATCAGCTGTTAGCCCACAAACCGGTCACTATCAGCATATTTCATCAGCTGTAAGCCCGCAAACCGGTCAGTATCAGCATTTATCACTAGATGTTAACCCACAAACGGGTCAATACCAGCATTTATCATTAGATGTTAACCCACAAACGGGTCAATACCAGCATTTATCATCAGCTGTTAGCCCACAAAGAGTCAAATATCAGCATATTTCATCAGCTGTTAGCCCACAAACTGGACAAACTCAGCATATTTCATCAGCCGTTAGCCCACAATCGGGTCAATATCAGCATATTTTATTAGATGTTAGCCCACAAGCAGGTCGGTCACGGCATATTTCCTCTGATCTTAGTCGCCTAACCGGTCAATACCAGCATATTTCATCAGCCGTTAGCCCACAAACTGGCCAATACCAGCATTTATCATTAGATGTTAGCCCACACACTGGTCGAACCCAGCATGTTTCATCAGCCGTTAGCCCACAAACTGGCCAATACCAGCATTTATCATTAGATGTTAGCCCACACACTGGTCGAACCCAGCATGTTTCATCAGCTGTTAGCCCACAAACTGGTCGAACCCAGCATGTTTCATCAGCTGTTAGCCCACAAACTGGCCAATACCAGCATATTTCATCAGATGTTATCCCGCAATCCGACCTATTCCAGCAAATTTCATTGCGAGGTAGCCCACATGCCGGTCAATTCCAGAATGACACGACCAAAGGTGGGTCGCAGGCTACCCAGTCCCAGACTGCTCCCTTGGATGATTGCACTCTAGCTAGGGAACGCCTCACCATTCCAGCCAATGGCAGTGTGCCGACCGGTCAATTCCGGAATAGTTCATCGGAGATTAGCCTACACGGCAGCCGGTCCCAGGACGGCTCGTCTCATGTCAGGGGCGGCGCTGATGGCTTAGAAGAGTTTTCCGATTTCCAGCCGTTTCCCTCCTCCATCCCAATCCACATTGAGGACTACAGCTACGACGACACACTCTCTCTGGAAGTTTCGGGCACACCAGCCGACCAGCAGCGGCCCCTGTCTCGGTCGCGGGCTTGGGCGCCCACGGCGGTGCCATCGTCGGCGCCCCCCTTCCTTCCTGGGAGTTCGGCCACGTTGTCGTTGTCCGGGCTGGGCGTCTCCGTCCCTGGCGAGGCATCGACGTACGGCACGCCCTCTGCGTGTTTGAATGTTTCCGCCCTGTCCCCTGCGCCAGGTTATCAGCTTCAAGGACCACCGTTCACTGGAGCGGTGATGCGCCCAGATATCTATGCACCGATGAGTTCACCCCCTCATGCAGAGATGGCCCCACCCCTAACTTCAGCGATGGGCCCACCCCAATCTTCAACGATGGGCCCACCCCTATCTTCAGCGATGGGCCATCCCCAATCTTCAACGATGGGCCCACCCCTATCTTCAGCGATGGGCCATCCCCAATCTTCAACGATGAGCCCACCCCTATCTTCAGCGATGGGTCCACCCCTATATGAACCAATAGGCCCACTGTCTTATTCAAAGATGGACCCAGCCCTATATTCAGCGACCGGCCAAACCCAACCTTCGGAGATTAGCCTTCCCTGTATTCCTAAACGCAAGCCTTACCGATCCAGGATCCGTCTCTCTATCCCTTCTCCCGTCCCTCTATCCCTCCTTCCGTCCCTCTATCCCTCCTCCCGTCTCTCTATCCCCCTGTCGCCTCTCTATCCCTCCTCCCGTCTCTCTATCCCTCCTCCCGTCTCTCTATCCCACCTCCCGTCCCTCTATCCCTCCTCCCGTCTCTCTATCCCTCCTCCGGCGCACTGGGATTTCGCTATCCCGCAGCCTCAGCTCTCGGACAGAGTTAAGTCCCGAAAGCGAAGCAGCACGGTACCTCTCACCTCCTCCGACCGCAGACCTGTCCAGGGTCCGGGCGGCGACACTGGGCCGGATCCGTTAGACCCCATGACGTCCCTTTGGCTCAGCGCCGGCCAATCGCGGCCGCGTTCGACGTCCCTGGAGACTCACTTGACCACGCATGGGCCGAGTTTGATGACGCAGGAGCCGAGTTTGATGACGCTGGAGCCTAGTTTGTTGACTCTGGATCCCAGTTTGTTGACTCTGGATCCCAGTTTGTTGACTCTGGACCCGAGTCTGATGAATCCTGAGCGTAGCACGACAACGCAGGAGCCCAACCTGAGAGCCCTTGAAATGATGTCGTCTTCCCTGGGATCCAGCTCAAGCTTGGAGGCGCAGGCGTCAAGGTCGAATTCAAAAGCACGGGCGTCGAGTTCAAAGGCGTGGCCTTCAAAGTTAAAGGCGCAGACATTAGGTTCAAAAGAGCAGGCATCGATTGCAAAGTCACGGGCATGGACTTCAAAGTTGTTGGCGAAGGCGCACGCTTCGAGCTCAAAGGCGCAGACATCGAGCTCAAAGGCGAAGGCATCGAGCTCAAAGGCGAAGGCATCGAGCTCAAAGGCGCAGGCATCGAGCTCACAGGCGCAGGCATCGAGCTCACTGGCGCAGGCATCGAGCTCACTGGCGCAGGCATCGAGCTCACAGGCGCAGGCATCGAGCTCACAGGCGCAGGCATCGAGCTCACAGGCGCAGGCATCGAGCTCACAGGCGCAGGCATCGAGCTCAACGAGCTCACAGGAGGAGGATGTGAGCTGGATAAACGAGGAGTGGGCGCAGGTTTATACTGAAGGATTCTATACTCCGGCTGAGGGGAGGAGAATTGAAAGGAGGTTGAAGAGAGCGACGCCGGTGGTGTACGAGTCTAAAAATGCAACAACCACACAGTGGCCCGATGTCTCGTATCCACCATGGGACTCGCCACAGTCTCAGGGCGATGACCAGAGTGACACGAGCGGAATGAGTAGCCGCGAGGGCGACCAAAGCAGCTCGACATCGGCTAGTGGTGGACCAGGGGGCAGTGGTGGGCCAGGGGACGGAGGTGGACCAGGAGGCAGTGGTGGGCCAGGGGACGGAGGCGGACCAGGAGGCAGTGGTGGGCCAGGGGACGGAGGCGGACCAGGGGGCAGTGGTGGGCCAGGGGACGGAGGTGGACCAGGAGGCAGTGGTGGGCCAGGGGACGGAGGTGGACCCGCGAATGGCGGTGGGCCAGAGGGTAGTGGCGGACCTGCTGACGATTGTGGACCCGCCAAATTTCCCGGTAGCGGTGGACCAGGGTATAATGGCGGGCCAGCAGATAGTTTTGGATCCAATGGCAGTGGCGGACCATTGGATATAGTTAGGCTTATGGGCAGAGTTGAGCTGAAGGACACGTGTGGGTCAACTGTAAGTGGTCGACTAAAGGCTCTTGGTGGGCCGTTGGATGGTGTCAAATCAACAGACATCGTTGTACTGTTGAGCAGTGTTGAACTCATTGACGTCTGTGGACAAAACTCGGATGGTGGCGAGAAGGTCTGTGTTGGACAGAACGACGCAGGCGGATCGACGGATAACGACGGATCAATCAGCGTCGGATCGGTGGACTGTGTTGGATTGGATGACAGCCGCATAGCAGTGGATGAAGGCGGAACAAACGCCGGCGGCGGACCGAATGCAATCGGCGCGCCAGTCGATAGCAGCGAATCGAGTCAAGGTTTTGAATCGAGCCGCAGCGATAGCTCCTGTGATGGTCTCGGACGCGATGATAGCGAAATATCCACCGATGGCCGTGGATCAGTGGATACATCCGGGGAGACGGGCAGTGAGGGTCCATTGGATTGGTCAGGGGCGTCGTGTGGCAGTGGACTTTCACTGGACGAAGAAGTAAGTTCTGTCTTTTCCGTTTTTTTTCGTCACGATGTTCCACAGAAGTGGCCCGCGATATCGCCTTGCAATGTCCTTCGACCTTTTTCCGAAAAGCCATATCGTTTGCTTGTCCCGTTCTCATTATTAGAGGCGATTGGAAGAACGCCGCGTTCTTCCTTAGATCGATATGTGATGAATAAGTGTGTGTGTGTGAGGGAGAATGTTGCTCTGTCTGTCACTTTGTGTTCAATATATATATATATATATATATATATATATATATATATATATATATATATATATATATACTAGCTGTACCGTGCAAAACTTTTTGCATAGAGTTATATCCCCCTTAGGCTTGATCGGTAAGGCTAGGTTATTTTTTGCTTTCGGGCAGATCCGTTTTTTTTCATGGTTCTATTTTAAACTGCAATACTGTTGTATTAATTCTTTACTTTCGATTTAACGCAGACTGGAAATGAGTATTATAGATATATATATATATATATATATATATATATATATATATATATATATATATATAAATATATAGGATAAAACAACACATTCTCGGGATTGTTAACAATTAAATAAAATACACCAGACGTCCTGATGATCAGTTTTCAAAAAATTGATTTTTCCCGCACCAGTAACTCATCGATTTCCATCGATATTCAAACCATGTTTGTTCAATATTTTCTCCCTACTATTGTTGTTGTTTTTTGATGATCCGACACATTGAATCCAGTTACTTAACAGTTCAATCTCTCTCTCTCTCTTTCTCTCTCTCTCTCTCTCTCTCTCTCTCTCTCTCTCTCTCTCTCACACACACACACACACACTCACACACACACGCAGCACAGGACTGATTACTCTGATTGCCCCCCCCCCCGTATAACTAATCCCGCCCCACCACCCCACGGTGTGTGCATTTAAAGAATTCAAGTCCTCCTTATCTGTGTGTGTGTTTGGGGCGGGGGTGGGGGGTCATGTTCTGATTTTTTTCCCGTGAGGCGACCCCCGGGACCTGCTCACACCGTCAAGGTTTCCTTTTTTTTAACTAGTACGACTTTGCTCATCTTCTTATTAACTCACTCTCTATGCAATTTGGACGTTCAAACCCCCCCCCCCCCCCAACCTAACCTACCCCCCCCCCCTTTTTTTTTTAAATTTCTTTCTGATTTATACGCCTCATCTCTCTCCCCCCCCCCCATCATCTCTCGCCTTTGTTAGCATCCACCCCCTCCCCCGGGGCCGCCCATCCAATACAAAACTGCCATAACCATGCAGTTAACAAACGGGCTACCGCCGTTTTTCAATTCGTTCACACACCCATCTCTTGTCAGACATGTATTCCATGTCGTTTGTAGATACCCAGTCTGAGACAGTACTGCGTGCTGGTTTGAACAAGTTGACTTCATTGGTTCATTAGCCTAGCAGTCACTGCATACGGGCAATTGACGATTGCGCCCGGTTGCACCATCATTAGACCCTTTTTTATTTCTTTAGATACACATTGATTTCACCCCCCCCCTCCTTTCTCTCTCCCCCCCCCTCACATCAGTCTGAAAGATAAGAAATCTTTCCTAACAGTTACTGCATTATATATATATATATATATACACTACTGGTACCCTGCAAAAACCTTTGCATAGAGTTATATCCCCTTAGGCTTGATCGGTAGGCTAGGTTATTTTTTGCTTTCGGGCAGATCCGATTTTTTCACGATTGTATTTTAAACTGGGATACTGTTGTATTAATTCTTTACTTTCGATTTAACGCAGAGCCCAAATCGCTTTTATATATGTTGTGTGTCTGTGAATTACAGACGCTGCCATACATGTAAAAAAAAAACAACACATGATATTTATTGCCATCACTGGGCGTGCGACTTATTTTTTTGTGTGTGGTAATGATTCACGTGAAATTCGAACAAGGTCAACTTTGTCCACTCCACCCCCCTCTCCCCCCTTCCACACCGTGACCCTTGACTGAGAGGTCTCAGTGAAATATTTTGGATTAGAGTGAATCCTGTCTAGGTGTGTTTATTTTTTTGTTTTCTCGGCTGTGTACACAGTTTTTTTTTTTTTTTTAGTGCCACGGATCTGGGTCACGTCACGGCGAAAGTGGGTCGCGTAATATCGGCACTTTTTTTTTATTTACATATATATTTTGGAATTCGCACCAAAGGCATAAAAAAAAAAATTTAAAACATTGCCACATTTAATATTGTGCAGTCTTGTCTTGTTTGTTTTTTTTCCCCCCTAAAGGGAGGGAAACACGAGACGCCGTTGAACAACCTGTGGTTTCTCTCCCCCCCCCCCCCTTTCCATGATTATTATTTTTTCCCACCGCTTTCGGTGTGTGAAGTAGGCCATGTGAGGATGAGATGAAATCCCTTTGATCCTATTCACCACTAATGGGACGGGTTTCTTTTTGCAGTGCCCTCCTTTCACAGTGCTTCACAGTGGCGGGTCGTGGCGACCCCCCGTGGCTGTTCAAGTGGGATCACACAACATGTTACGTTGAGTTTCGATTGACAGTTTCCCCACCCTCTCCACCTCAAATCAACCATCGAAACAGCCTCATTGTGATCGCCAATGATTACCCCCCCCCCCCATCTATCCTTCCTCGCTACATTCGATCTCCTCTCCCCCCCCCCCCCCACAAGTGTAGTAGTCATTCATAAAGAATGTGTTACCATCACAAGCTCGCTGGTGTCATCTGTTTGACCTTCTTTTCTTTGAATCTCAGGGATAAGGGGAGGGGGGGGGGGTAAAAACGAAACAAAAATGTCAATTTTACTGCCAGGGAAGTTTTGATTTTTATTGATTTTTACATACCTGGGAAGTTGTGATATAATGTATTGCTCAAGTTTATGTTTTTTTTTCCTGTAAATTCGGTTATTTTGCCTGAGCTCTCCCCCCCCCCCCACCCACCCGCACCTATATTTTCATTGACGCTACTACCTGTTGGTATTCACTTGTTTCATTTTTATATGTATCTCTCTCTCTCTCTCTCTCTCTGTCTGTCTGCAGGATGGACCATGCACGTCCACAGATGTGTCCCTATCCTCCATGAACGCCCCCAAGAAGGACAAGCTGTGCCTGGTGTGCGGCGACAAGGCCCTGGGGTACAACTTCAACGCAGTCTCGTGCGAGTCCTGCAAGGCGTTCTTCAGGCGCAACGCCCACAAGGTGAGCCCGAGAGAGAGAGAGAGAGAGAGAGAGAGAGAGAGAGAGAGAGAGGAGAAATGGAGAGAGAGATCCCTAATGTACCTTTCTGACACCCCATTTCCTCTTTCCCCCCATCACAGAAACCCCTTTACATGTGTTTTTGTTTGTATCCACAGAATATACGAGGACGATGCGAGGGCCAGTGTAACGTGACCGTGGACTCGAGGTCATTCTGCAAGAAGTGCCGGCTGGCCAAGTGTTTCACCATTGGCATGAGGAAGGACATGATTCTCAGTAAGTGGACTGGTCATTTTGGTATCTGTGAGTATGTGTGTGTATTGTAAGTGGACTGGTCATTTCGGTATCTGTGTGTGTGTGTGTGTGTAATGTAGGTGGGCTGGTCACTTTGGTATCTGTGTGTATGTGTGTTTGTGTATTGTAGGTGGACTGGTCATTTTGGTATCTGTGTGTATGTGTGTGTGTGTATTATAGGTGGACTGGTCATTTGGTTCTGAGGGACATGAATCTCAGTGTGTGTGTGGGTGTGTGTGAGTGTGTTGCAGTTGGACTTGTCGTTTAGCCATCTTTTAGAACGTCTTGAAGACAGGGCGGTGTGGTGTTTTGGATTGGATAAGGCCAGTGGAACCCCCCAAATGATGTAAACATTTCATCATTCTGCTTAACTAGGCTCCCCCCCCCCTCGGGACCCCTTCCCTCTCTTATGAGTGAAACCAACAATAATAAATTCATTGCTGAAACGTAAGCCGAGACTTGGTGTTCCAAGTGCAGACAGTCTCCTTGGGCCCCACTTACCAGATTTTGTAGAAAATAATACTGGCGGTGGAGCCCCATCCCACCACCCCGTCCTCCCAGACAGTTGCCTGGTTTGGTAGAACAACTTCAGCATGCCATTGCTGTATATGAATAATATTACTGTATTTTCCTCGCATTTAATTATATTTTGTTCATTTCACCTTTTTTTTTTTTTTTTTAAAAAATCAAGAGTAGAATAACTTGTGATTTCTCTCCCCCTTTTACAGATGACGAGCAAAAGAAACAACGCAAGCAGAAGATCATCATCAACAAACTGCGGAGACAGGGGCAGCTACCCTCGCAGGACACATACTCTGCGTCGGCCAAAGACCTGTTGCCGCCGGTGCGCCCCCTGGTGTCCAGTGAGGCGGACAAGCAGGCCTATTTTTCTGCCACCAAGAGGCATCACCGGTTTGAGATCAAGCAGGAGGCGATGGATTCAGCCCTCAGCCCCGTCGCGTCACCCATGTCCTGCTCTTACCCAGACAAATCCCCGCCAGGGAAGGCGTCGTCATTGCCACCCTCCTCCCCCATCACCCCAGAGTGCTACGTGACATTTGTCCCCCAAGAGGATGACTTGCTGGCCACGGAGAGAGCCAAGGGTCAGCTGACGGAACCTGACAGAGCGCTGCTCGAGGAGCTGCTGAGCGCGATGAACGTCTCATCATTCCTGACCCAGTCGCAGACCAGCATGAAGATGCTGCCGGCGAATCCCGAGGAGTTTGTGAACATGGCTGAGCTGTTTGTCCGCAAGGTTATAAAAGTGGCCAAGAACCTCACGTTCTTCAGGCAGCTGAACAAAGACGACCAGATCGCCCTGCTGAAAGGCTCGGTGGTGGACATTATGATGCTGCGCTCCGCCGTGAACTACGACCCTTTCACGGAGTCCTGGAGCCTGAACACCAAAAGCTGCCTGAAGCAGGGCGCGGGCGCCGCCCAGGGAGAGCGGATTAAGGCGGAGCTGCTCAAGAACAGCACCCCGGAGGCCCAGCAGCTGTTCATGACGTACAGCAAATTTATAAAGTCCCTGATGAAGACAATGCACGGAGACCTGACGGTCTTGAAAGTTCTGATCATCATGTCTCTCTTTTCTGGTATGTATGTTCTCTACAGCAGTGTTTCCTAAACGTTTTGACATCTGTTCACCCCCCCCCCCCCTTTTTTTTTTCTATATACGTAAAACTGAGAACCTCCACTAATAATAATAAAATAATGTACATATATTGGACTTGAGGTCATTGTTTCCCCCCCCCCCCCCCCCCCCATCGTTGCCACTTATTTCATTGTTTTCGCTTCCGCCGTGCACTTTACCCCTTGGGGTACACATACCACACTTTGGGAAGCATTGCTCTAAAGGGAAATCTACACATAGTCTGGAGCTTTTTGGGTTTATTGTGTTTTAGAGTTTTCAGATTTTAACCTCGATTAGAAATATTTGGTAATTTAAAAAATAACAGATGAGAGGTGGATGCTCACTCCCAGCTGTTGACAATTTGATGCTGGGGAGACCATCTGGACTTTTTTTTTTTCCAAGTCATGGTGAAAGTTCACCCGGCTAATTGGGTGCCCTACAGTTGTTGGCGGCTGGCATATTGTGGCGTAGCCACACAATAAATTAATATGCAGTCAAAGCTCACTACTACACCACCACCCCCACCACCACGCCTACCAAAACTGCAAAAAAAAAAATAAATAAAAAATCACCAAAGAACACTTATTCTTCTAAATATTTTTAACAGCTGATAGCTGTGATTTATATATCTATGTATATTTCACTGTGATTTATATATCTATCTATCTATCTATATATATATATATTTATTTATATATCTATCTATCTATTTATAATATATATATCTATTTATATTTATATATGTATATTTCACTGTGATTTATATATCTATCTATCTATCTATCTATATATATATATATATATATATATATATATTTTAGTTTCCTGCCTGCAGGGCTGATTGGTTGTTGTATGCGGCTCATTTTCCTCCTCATCTTTGTCGTTTTTTTTTTCTTCCAGCCTGTGAGCAGTGAAGTGTTTTAATTAAATCAGAACTTTATCCTTAGCTGGGGGTTTCGGATGGTCGAGTGGTGTAGAGGGCTTGACTGTCGACCGGAGGGTCCCAGGTTCAAATCTCTGTGAGAACCTTGGGACTTTTTCAGGTCCTGGTGAAAGTCTCCAAGTCCACCCAGCTTTTAATGGGTACCTGACTTTATGTTGGGGGAGTAAAGGTGGCTGGGCGTTGTGCTAACCACACAATCCCTTCATATGCCGAGGTTATAGAAACAGATGAATTCTACACTTCATCTGCCCCGATGAGCCCTTTGGGGCTTAAGGGAACTTTACTTTACTCTATCCTTAGGAAATTATTTCTTGCCTCCAGTGCTGTAAATTTTGATAATTTATATCCAGCATTAGTTATTGAGTCATCTAGACATTGAGTCATCTAGACATTGAGTCATCTAGACATTGAGTCATCCAGATTTTAAAAATGTTCTTCATAAAATAAATGGGGATTTTTTTTTTTTATTTAGGTGGATAATTTTGTTCATTGGCTTTATTTAGATATAGCCTGGATATCAGGCACTTACCACACCGACCTTAACTGTTCACATTCATTATGCTTGGAATATAAACACATTTTGGGCTAGTTTAGTTACATTAAACCATTCAAAGCTAAAAAAAAAAAAGAAAGTAAAGTAAAATGATGAAAATATTTGTGAGTGTGAAAAATTTATTTATCAGTTACTCAAAGAAATTACTTTTATTAATGTTTTTTTTTAATTCAAGTAATAAGATATAGATTGGGAAAATTGTTGCTTATTTTCTCACTTAGTCTTTATTTGATAGTATTTTTACATGATTTCTACTTGCACAAGGTATCTACCAAATGCTTCGGTCCTGGTAGTGACCTAGTGTATTTTTTACTTATTTATTGAAATTTTTTTTTTTCATTTTATCTTATCGCAGCTGACAGAGTGCCTATGGTGGACCACAAGAAAGTTCAAGAAATTCAGGAAACCTACGGCCGTATCTTAGAGGAGTACGTGAATTTCAAATTCAACAATGAGCTCACTCTTTTTGCCCGCATCGTGATGAAACTGACGGACCTGCGCAACATCAACGAGGTGCACTCCAACATGCTGCTCAAGATGAAAGTGGACGAGTTCGAGCCTCTGCTCTTGGAGATCTTCGACCTTCAGACTGACATGGAATCCGGATCTCCCAACTGCAATGGCAGCGGGGTCAGGTACGAAGAAGCGACCTCAACCAATAGCCAGCCGTCCTGATACGAAGAAAAGGTTTACTCCTGCAAGTTTTCCTCCACACCTCGCTCATACAAACTCTGGAGGTTATATCCGCCTCCGTCATTTTGACCACACAAAAAAAACAACCAATGGCTCGCAAAATATCTTGTTTCAGTTTCCTGTCCCCCCCCCCCCTTCCCATTTTTTTCATCCTCATCCTCGAGTAGGTCGGCTCAGACATTACAAACTTACACCAATAGTATATATGGGTTGTATGTAAATAATTTTGGTATATTTAGAAAATGTTGGATTATTTATTAAGGCATATTTCAGTTATTGTTAATTCATTTTGTTTACTTTCATGTTAATTGGGTTGTTGATGAAATGTTTTTTGCATTTTTTTTTTGGTTAATACAAAAAAAAAAATTCATGAAGAAAGATAATTTTCCCTATTTTTAGGGAAGTTATATACATAACACGAAGATTTCTTTGTTATCTGTTTGTTATTTCTTTGTTATCTGTTATTTCACTAACACTGTTTGACGTTGATGTTGTTTTTGGTTTTCTGTATGAGTTTTTTTTTCAGGCTCATTGTTATTGTACACACACACTGAATGACGACAGACATCATCATATGGATAATGTTCTTGATTAAACTAATGGTTCAGCTTAATGAAGCAAGCAACACTTTTGTCATTTTCATGTCCTACAATCATTTCTCATTGGTGTTGCGTTCCATCCGGTGCCATGCATGTGTCGTCCGTCACAAGGTTTAACATTAAGTTGTAATCTTTATGTCTTGCATCTGTCATTTTGAGGTTTTCATACACGTTCCATCATAGAGTACACGTGTCAAGTTGTTAGGTTTGGAGTTTCATCCCAAGAACTAAATGGTCTTTACAGTCTGCAGTCTTTTCATCCTTGTCGTTTACATTTCACTTGTTCAAACAACTGCACTTATCATTTCTAGCCGTAAATTTTTTTTTAAAAGTTTATCAAAATAATTTTTTTTTTTTTTTTTTTTTTTTTACTGACATTTTCTTCAACTTTTTGTATTTTGAAAATTTTTTTTATATTTTTTTGACACTGAAAATTCCATTTTCTTTTTTTTTAAAATGTCAGAATACTGGTATTTACTAAATGGACTTGTATTTTTTTATAATCAATCCAAGAAGAGATTCAGATTAAAAAGAAAATTACCTTTTAACTTATAAGTGTGAATAACTTCTTATAAAAAAACAAACTTTAAAGTAATATCAGTAGAGTAAAACAAAAGTTGACTTGTGATTTAGACAAATAGAAAAATTGAATATTTTGAATGACTGTATGTGATTTGTTAAGATTATTATTTTTTCCGTTTATTTATTGCAAGTTTTGCCTTGGAAATGAATCCTCTGGTGGCCTTAATGAATGTCTATCTCGCTTGAAAGAAGCTTAAAAAAAAATTGTTCCTAGTGGCTTTAAAATAAAATAGCTGCATATTTCAAAGTTTAATCCAAGACCTTATGAAAAAAAAATTTCTTTTGCCCAAGGTTAAAATCTGTTAATTTTTTTTTAAAAACTAAACCTCATTAATTCAGGTTATTTAAGGCACAAAGTTGCTTTTTTATTTTTCCCCCACTTATATGTGATGGCTTAAAATTTTGTACAAGTGTATATCATTTCTTGTTTACATATTTCTTTTATAAAGGCCAGTGATATTTGTGTGAATCTTCTAATACTGTGCCATAAGCTGATGGAGCGCCTTTGATCTTGTGTATCTGATATCAAGAAACCACTCATTCCATTTCCACGGCCTCATTTCTTTGTGATATTTTCTTCAATGCCATTGAAAAGAGACTTAACTAATATCTTTTATTGCTTCATTGCAAAGCCAGACCTTATTCCGTAAACACATTTTTGAAATTTTTTTTTTAAGTCTCTGCATGTTTCTTGCCTTTTTGAAAAAAAATCAAACGTTGTTATTCTCTATTTCTTTCAAGACAAAAAAAAAATTCAGATCTGGTGGCTGTTTTGAACTCATGTGTTTTTTTTTGTTGAGATTTGTAAATGTTAGTGATTTATATCTGTGAAACCTTTTATCTTTCCTGTGTAGTTACAAAAAGAAAAGATAATTTTATGTAAAAAGCCTGCACTGTTATTTACGTTCATTAGGTTAGGACTTAATTTCTTAGATCTATATACATACATGTTCAGTGGGCGGGGCATTTTGAGAATGTTAAAGAGTAATATAATGGCCGCTCGTAATTTTATTGGGTGATCTATAGATTAGCAAGGAATGAATTCAGATTTTTAAAAATATATATATATACCCCAAATTTAATTTAAGAGAAACTTGAACTTTTTTAAACTTCATTTCATCAGAATAAAATTTGCTAATTTTGAAGAAATATGCAGTGGCCATAGGAATCCCTCGTAATTTTTATACTATGTTTTACAACACCATTTTTAAGCCTGCAGGCAACGCATCTTATGCTAAATAGTATACAATCTGGTGATGTGGTATAAATAAACTATAAAAAAGTTAGAAATCATTTTTAATCATAAAAATCTCACACCCGTTTAGTATGCTGGACAATGTTTATGAAACAACCCAATGCCTGTACTAAAATAAAATTCTGAATACATTCCTCTTTAATTTATGAAGCACCTATTTTTAAAAAAAAAAAATAACATGAAACTTGAATTTTTTTTAATATCATTATTTTTCATTAGTGAAGCGAAACTTAATCATTTTTTTTTTACATTAACATCATGTTGTTGAAAAAAATTTTAAGATTTAATCAATTATCTCAAGTGGCATCATTCTGTTGACATCACTGACATCTTCCACAACAACGATGTCAGAGCCAGTGTACTCCAAAGTATTATTTCTGTTTTAAAAATAGAAAAAAAAAAAGGCAAATAAATAAATAAAATTCAGTTTTATATTTTGTTTCTGTGTCTATATAATTGTGGAGAGGTGCAATACTTGTTGTGCCAAAATATTTTATATCCACTTTTTTCAGTGTTATGGAATTAAATGTTGTATTCTATCATAAGAAATACATTATAAGGGCAGGAAAAAAAAAGGTACATTCTAAAAAAACTTTTGGGTTATTTGAATTATAATT
This sequence comes from Bulinus truncatus, assembly GCA_021962125.1. Classification (NCBI taxonomy): domain Eukaryota; kingdom Metazoa; phylum Mollusca; class Gastropoda; family Planorbidae; genus Bulinus; species Bulinus truncatus. The sequence goes on along the minus strand of JAGDYQ010000063.1, from coordinate 3,619,680 downwards.
TGGTTACATGTCGTCTGCTAATTTTTCCGTCTTGACAAAGTCCCAATTAAAAAAAGAATTTGCCCTTGTTAGGGATCCATCGATCTTTGCTGCAACTGTCAGACTGTTGTGAGTGTAAAGCATTGAAACATTATCACATTTTTTTTTTTTCAATTTTTATTTTTATCGGTCACTGTCACTTGACTAAGTAAAAAAAAATGTTTATTGGTATTTTCTGATGTGATTTGTCATCGTATTATGTTGTTCTACTATTTGTTGATGTTTAAAAAAAAAATTCTAGTTTTCACATGATAATTCCTCTTTATTATTATTTTTTTTTTAGAGATATTGTATAATTATAAAATGGACCTCTTCACATATACACTTAATCCATGTACATTTTTCTATCTTATACCTTGTGATATTCGCCTATCAGTCTACGTGTTCACTAGTTATATGTCACATTATTATAATATTTGTTTGTTTTTTTTTAAATTGAAACGTGACACTAGATGTTGTTTATTTCAAAACGTTGGATTCACCTTTCACCGGAATGACGTTCTGCTATCATTTGTTGTTGGTTACTGCGTGTGTAAATCTGAACAATTTGCTCAAACATATGTTCAACATGGTCTTCGTGCATTTTAGATTTTTTTTTTTTTTATTATTATTTCCATTTTATCATTCGGCAGGATCGCAGTCTGGAATATTTTTTGTAATTTATTCTGTATTGACCAGTGTTTCTCAAATTTTTTTTTTTTGGTTTTTTTTTTTAAAAGAATTCTTGCAGGGGAGTAATTGTTCTTGTTTATCCCAGGAGCCTTTTAAAAATTACTACAAGCTAACGTTACACAAAATTTTCTATCAAGTGACCTCTAGCACTGCACCCACCCAAAGACCTCATTCAAGGAGACCTCATTTTGAGAATCGCTGGTGTAAATAGTGGAGCTCTTATTTGCCTGCCGCCCAGCCCGAATAAGTTGCATAAATAGTAAACTAACAGCTGTACTTTTGTTGTAGATGAGCATGACTATAGGACGTGTGGAATTTTTTTTTTTTTTTTTTTTTTTTAAAAGTGGACTTGTCTTGATGACATTCGGTCTTATCCTTCGTTCATCCAACATACGGATTCAAATATGTGCAAAAAAAAAAACAACAATAATAAAATGACTCATCTTACTAAATTTGATGTTGGATAAATACATATCCATAACAACATAAAACAATATCCATAACAACATTGAAAACATGTGTGGTGTTTTTATTCATGGGGGACCCGGGGGGGGGGGGTGGTCTTGCTACATATCATTTGTCTTATTTATATTGTGGCCGATGCTCAGGATATTTCACTATTTCTTAATCAGATGATTTACCTCCAACTTAATGTGTACATAATTTTGCAATCATTTAAGACAAAAAAAAAATGTAAATAAAGTTGGCCAAGCCATGAGTATTTTTTTTTTCTTTTTTTTTTTGTCTTTTATGGAACCTAAATTTGACCTTTTCTTGGCTATCCATAAATATAGGCATTTATGACTACATAACACCATTCTTAAAAGTATTTCACCGATTTCCTCATATTTGCTGAAAATTGTATGCGAGAGTTGTATAATCAATTTATTATTTTTGTTTATAATCAGTAGTTTAAAAAATTTTTGTGAGATATATATGTATACTAAACATTAATTTCCTTGTGTAGTCTTAATATTTATGTTTTGTTTTTTTTTAGACTATGGAGTAAAGGGAAAAAATAATTTGAACCTTTTTTATAAGACCAACTTTTTGAGGTTTAATTTTTTTGTATTTTGAATTCTGCTGCTATCTCCTGACACCTCAAATGACTCAAATCAACCCGCATCATTCAATCCAGAATGTTTTTATTAACTGGAGAGCTCAGTAAATCTGGCATGTCTGAACATTAAAAAATTTTTTTTTTTTTTGTAAAAACAATCTTGTCTAACTCGTTACAATTTTGTTAAATCAGAGCACATCTGAATTATGCGAGTTGGACTTGTTATTTCTGAATATCTCCATTTTTTTTTTGTCAGTTTGTAATCACTTAATTACATTCCCACTAACCTTTAGCATAACCGAATTGTATCTTAAAATGAACAAATTGGAGATGATTGTACTCATGGCTCTAGATGACATTTCTTTTTGTTTTTTTTTTGCTCCACCATACGAATTTGTTAATATTGACTCTGTACTAATATCTGCTGAGAAGAAACCTATGACTTAATATGTTGATTTAACAGATTTAAAATGCTTGGGCTTGAAAGGATGACTGAATACATTTCCAATTTTTAAAAAACTCGACACGATGGATTGAATTATGAAAATCATCATTTCTTTTTGTATTTCCTACCATCACAGTGAATTATTTCATGTACGGTTTCATTTTTATGATTTTTTTTGTAGTGAACAGTTGTTTAAATTATTCTTGGCAAGAGTTCACTTACTCATGTTTCTGGAATGTAATTGTTTAACGATAAGAAACTGTAAATAAAGTTAGCTCATTGTTGCACGGCTGCTTTTTTTCTGATTTTTTTAAAAGTATGTGTACTTTATTTCACTTAACCGGCTGGATATTTTTACATGAACATTTTTATAAATTACTGAGAAAAACTTCTGAAACAAAATATTCTGCATATTCAGAATCCGACAGAAATCGTGAATGAGAATAAAAAAAAAGTTACGTATCTAATAACAGACTTGTATCAGCCCCATAATCGGGGGAAAAAAACCAGAGTTAAATTTCTGCTTCCTTTTAAGTTCCTTAACCCTAATTTGCCATAAGGGCAGATGAAGTGTAGAGTTCATCTGTTTCTGTAACCTCGGCAAGTGGAGGGATTGTGTGGTTAGCAAAACGCCCAGGTGCCTTTACTCCCCCAACTCATCTAACCGAGGATCGAACCCAGGACTCTCAGGTCGACAGACCAGCATCTACACCACTCGGCCATCTGTCCCACATATATAAAGTGATTGACTCCATAAACTTTTGAATCGGGACATTATCCAATGAGGCTCAAGATCTCCTTTTCATCAGCACCAGATCTCTCTATAAGCTTTAGTGTTAAAATAATTCAGTTTATTTGTTAATCGCGACATTCAATATCAACTGCTAATTACAAGTTGTCCATCGATATGAAAATATTCAAATAGTAATCCGAAATGGAGCGTCCTTGCTTCTACTTTGACAGTTGACAATAAATCGCCAGCCAAAAAAAAAATTAAAAAATTAAAGGTTACTAATTGTGTAATAAAAATTGAAATATTTATTTAAAACCAATTGTACACTGAGACAACGCCTATACATCAATTATATGGCTATGATATACAAATCTAAATATACATAAACAAAATGGCTGACAAAAATTAAAATATTTGAAAACGAAACCAAATTATTGAAATAAAGCAATTAACATAGTTCAGGTGAATTTAAAAAAGAATATGAAATGGCAAAAACAAAATCTAAAAACTAAGTTCTTTTAATTTTTCAATCAGTATTATAGCCATCTAAAAAAAATGGTAAAATATGCACTTGATAAAAAAGCTAAGTAAAAATAAAAAATATTGTATGTACACATCAGCTTGAAGTCATAGCTGTCAAATATAAATGAAAGCAACTGTGATGAAATTACATCAACGTTGACATAGTGAATATGGATATATAGTACTGAAGTAATTAAAAACATATTCTACACATTACATAAGTATATATTGATGAGCGGATATTTTTTAAAAAATCACAAAATAAAATGTACATGTTTATCTATAAAAGTATGTAAATATTATTGAAGAAAATTTAGTTAAAACAAATATGCAATAATCTGATTAATTGCAAGATATGTTCATCTTGTTCACTAACCAGCCTGCAAGAAAATCTGTTTATTTCATAATTAAAAAAGGCAAATTGTACATTTGGATTTAAAAAAATTAAAAAAACATCCATTTTACATGGAAAAAAAAAAAGTGATTAAAATACGAAACAGATTTTAAAAAAAATTTAGAACAAAAGTTCGTTTATACATTCAATTAGTTTCACATTGGTATTCATAAAATGATTTGGTATCAAATATTCTTCAAAAATGATCTAAAAATTTTGTAAAAAAAAAAAAAACAATTTTTTTTTAAATACTGAAAAAATATATATAAAAAAAATATTATTCTGAAATTCATATCTATGGCCTGGGAAGGTCATAATCTGAAGGTGCGTTGCCTTGTCGGCGAGATCCATAGAATTTTGTTGTAACATCGGTTGTGTTCATTACAGTTAATTTTCTTTTGTCATCAGTGCTTAGTAAAGGATTTACCTCAGCTATGTCCAATACTGACAATCGACCTGAGAAATAAAATTTATATATTACACACAGGTTGTAAAACTTTAATTCTTATGTAATGGTGAATTTGAAAAATAAAATATTTACCACTTTAAAGTAAACTGATTAAGTTTTTCATTAACATTGTCACATTTTCTACAAAAAAAGTGTGATTTCAATGGTTTTACTATCTTATAATCAGCCTTTCCTGAAATCACTAGATTTTACCATAGGTTGCATTGCATTCTGGCCTAATAAAAAGCATAGAAAAAAAAAAATAGGGGGGAGAGGGGGATGTTTCAATTAGAGATTTTATTATGATAAAAATGTTATTAACTGATGCAGAAATGAACCAAGTTTAATAAAAGTTCAAAATTTTCTCCTTAACAGTGGTGTACATATTATTTTAAAATACCCCTAATGATCTCATGGGCTTAAGGGATAACATTTCACAGGTTTGTACAGGTCTAAAAAAATCTAATTTATAAAATTTTCTGTTAAGAGTTTCAAAATTAAACTAAACTTGTTGGAATTAATGGATCGAAATGCCAACATTTTTTTTTTAATGCTGATGAAAATGAGAGCACAAGATTTGGAAAGTAAGTATGTTATTTTTCCATTTCCTTTCTAAAAAAGTGCATCCTGAATAACTGGAAGTGGAAACTTTATAACCATGTTCTTCAATTAGTTTACAAACAGTAAAAGTTACCTGTGTTGGCTATTTCTTCAGCCAGATAAAACGATTCTCTCAACGACAGACCGCCAGTAACTGAAAGGAAAAACATTAAAATTAGACACTTCACTTCAAACTTAAGCCACCTGGAATGGGCAATTTTTTTTTATGCGGGCCATATGCAGTCTAAAAATCTAAGAGATTTAAGGAACAAGAGCAGAAAATTGACATAGTGTAGGGAGTTGAAAGGGGTGTCTATATGAGCCAATAATTTTTTTAAATGCACTGAAATTTAAATGTGGGGGTTCCATCAAACAGTTAAACTTGGCCCACCAGTTATAGTTTGCCCATATCTGACTTAAGCCATGGACTAGATATTTAAAAAGTATAAAATGTAAGGTACTAGAAACAAAATGTACCTGGTGTGCCAGTTGCTGGTGTCAATGTTGGGTCCATGGCATCAACGTCAAAACTAACATGGATGGGTCGGACACCACTGTGACAAATGAAGAGTTTTAAAAATAAATTTTACATAAAATAATCGTAGGAAATGTTTTTTTAGTTAAATAACAACTGAAAGAAAGCCTGGCAAAAATTCAAGTATTTTTCAAAGCCAGCACTGATTACATTTGAAATTGCTATTGACAGCTAAATTTCTTGCTAAATCTTCATTATTTAATTCATTTTTTTATAATTGGATTTATCACCCACTACCTTTGATAGCGTACATGACTAATGAAGTTTGCCATACAAAAAAAAAAAATACAAGTAAAGGGGAACAACCACTAAGGACATTTAATTTTATTTTTACATGAAAATGATAAGGGCTGAGTATCTCAAAAGAGCTAGCAAAATTTATTTTATTTAAAAATAACCTCTTTAAAAACAAATAACTAGCCTTACAGGGCAAAAAGTAGAAATTCATTTGAATGCGAAACTCTCTTAAATTAATCAATAACTTTTTTAAATTTTCCCAATCAGATTCATCAATGTAGGTATTTATTAATAATTAAAGATCGCTTCTGATTGCTACAGAGATAATTAATGTCATGTGGATCGTATTATATCATCAGTGTCCTTTCATTTCTTCCTTGATAATGTAGAAGCACATTACAAATGATATGTAAAATAATCTGCTGGGATGTTTCTTACCTGGGATCCACCTGATTCAGTGCACGCTCCACAACTTCTTTAATCCCATATTTATCAACTTCCTGCATTGAATAAGCATGGATGCCAAACTTTTCGATTATAAGTCTGCAATTTCATGAAATGAAATAAATTAATAATTACTTGAAATGGTTTAAAAACAAGTGCAAAAAATAAAGTTAAAATTGAATTATGAACTAAATTAAACAAAATATTTAGAATCAAAATTTTTATAGTAAAAGTTGCATAAATCTAAAAGTAGTTTATAATATCCAGATTATGTAAAGAAAATTTTATATATAAAAATTAAAATAGTGACTCAGTTTTTTTATACGCCATATTTAAATGTTTTATGTTCTCCATCAGGATCATAGTACTTTTAAAAGAAAATTAAATGTCTTTACAAATACGTAGTTATATAGGCTATAGATAAAAATGAAAATTGTAGGCAAAGTATGATAACTCTGATTTTTTTTACCTTTCAGCAGGGTCAACGTCACGCAGACCAATGTAAACGATATCACGAACAGACAGGCTGAAATAGAAATACAATAGCAGAATTGACCTTGAGAAACATAAATAACATTAATAGAGCACCGAGTAATGACCCCTGTCATTTAAATTAATTTTAATTATCTCAGATAAAGAAATGTACATATGAGAAGCAGCAAATAAAAAGGAATACTGACCATGGCTTACACCAGTCGAACCCAGGGGTCTTCGGAACAAATTCTTCCAGTTCTTTGAGCAGGAATGACAAGGGCATGCCGTGGATGTTGCCAGAGACGGACGTCAGGGGCGTGTTGATGTCGGCGTGGGCGTCGACCCAGACGACCACCAGGTTGGGCTCCACCTGGGCGTGCCCGTGTATGGACCCGATAGCCATGCTGTGGTCTCCGCCCAGAGCCAACACAGACTGGTTAAGTTTGACCAGCTTGGACACTGCATCTGACAACTGAGAAAAAATTAAATATTATGAAGTCCAACATGAATTTATGAGAAAGGAAATTAAATAAAAAGTATTTACTTTGGTAAGTGTTCCGCAGTTCACAATAAAGCAAACATTTTCAACTACATTCTGACTTCAACGACACTTACACTGTTTCATCAAGGATATTTTTTTAACTTAAGTATTGAAGACATTTTGGTGTAAAACTTTTGTATAATATATCATAAAATAAAAATCAACTGTCTTTATTTTTAGTCTAGATCTTTGATCCATGTTCACTAGATTCAATTCTTTGATTGTGTGAATTGGCAATTAAATCCTTCCAACGCCGTTTTGAAATTAGAAAACAACTCTTCAACAACAAGAGTTTAATTAAGTAAATACATGTACTAAATAAAAGAGTTGACCTCATAAATAATGGGTCAGCTTCTTATATGCGTTAACTTTTAACAAGACACGATAAAAACGGAGTTTTTAAAACTAACCGTTTGCTTATATATATTTATGAATATTTAAATTTGCAACACACGTTCTGCAGCTTTGAACTCCCAACACGCGGTAATGACTTGCTAGCATAGATCTCGATCTGAAACATGTATTACTAATGTAAGGGAAGTCACCCATTTATTAATGCAGTTCGTCATAGTTATACACGGCTATTTCCCTCAGTTAATTCTGAGAATTATTTTTAACTCATATTTAATTTTTAAAAATATTATTGCAAAATGACGATGATTCACTATACTTAACGTTGGACCTAAAGTGCTTACACTGAGTTGCGAAGTTTGAGAATCAATACTGATCTACCTACCTTTTTATTGGCTGCACCCACAGTTCTGGGGTTTCTCACGTTTTTCATTGGCTCATCTCTTGGAACGACCTCGATTTCGATGTCACCATGATCAACTACGTTCATGCCTAAAGCAAAATCAGAATAATATTTGTGAACTGATAAAGACTAACACATAGTCACAATTTGATTGGACAACGGAAAAAGTGAAAATATAAACATGTATCAGTGGCGTCACTATGGTTGGTGTCACCCGGTGCAACCCGCACCCCCCCCCCTAGTGGCGCCACTTGCCATTAAAAAGCTAGGCACATTAGTTTGTGTCTGAGCAGTAACATAAGATAATCTTAATATTTTGGATAATACTTAATGATTAAGTTAATCTTGATATCGTGTATAATACGTTGTGATTATTTTATCTACATAAATTATCGGCGATAATGATTTTAAGATCATTATTTTATTTCAATAGATTAGACACCAATTTTATTTTTTGCTGGCTTTGGGCCCCCCTACCCCCTTTGCCAGTGATGGCCCTGGGTGGCCGACCATTTCACTTGCCCCCTAAGAGTAAACAAAAAACAAATAAATAGGTCATTACCTAATGTCTGAAGAGTTGTGACAATTCCAGATTCACGAAGCACATTTGGTCCGTGCTCGGCCCCATTCCGTGGCTGGAAAACACAAATTAATACCATCACAATTAATACCATCACATGTAATAAATCACAATTAATACCATCACATATAATATCATCACATCATCACAATTAATACCATCAAAATTAATACAATCACAATTAATAAATCACAATTAATACCATCACATATAATACCATCACAATTAATAACATATCAATTAATACCATCACAATTAATAACATAGCAATTAATAAAATCACAGTTGATAACATAACAATTAATACCATCACAATTAATAACATAACAATTAATACCATAACAATTAATAACATCACAATTAATACCATCGCAATTAATAACATAAGTCATAAGTGAATATTTGAGCAGAGTCTGTGATTATATTTGAACACATTTTTTTAACTTTGCCAGTAGATGTATCGCAAGCGACTAAACAGAATGTGAACGCATGGGCGGATTTACGAGGTGGGAGCAGTGCGCGGGGCCCCTGGATGGGCATCAAAGACGCGGGGCCTTGAGTTATGTGATGTTGCATTTTTTTTTACACCAGGGTGATAATAGTATTTCTTAACGCAATGTCCCCTCCCCCCCCCTCCCTTCCAGGCGCGGGGGGTCTTGGGCGATGGACATTGTTGTCAATCTCTAAAGGTTCCACTGCTGCTTGAACCCTCACAACCAGGGGCGTGTACAAACCGAGCCTCGTATGTGGCCCTCGTGAGTTGTGATTACAATCCAGCCAGGAAATATTCGATCCAGTTTTTTTAATATTTTCTTTCGTGAAAATGGGCGTGGGTGAAATTAGTGTATTACCTCCCCTTGATTTGACCCCCCCCCTCCCACCCTTTTTTTTATTATTTGAAATTCTGTCATTTTAATGTAAGATTTGGCCGTCCCATGATAGGGCTGCCACCCTAAATGTTTTTGCACCACCTTGAGAGCCATATGACCGCGCGGCCTTGGTTTGAACTGTAGCGGTTTACGGGTTGAACACATTGCTGGTACATGTGAGTGAGTATTAAATGTCGACTCCTCCATGTTGTTAACTACAACGATACTAATTCAGAGACGTTTCTGTGGCTTTTTGTGGCGGGGGGCCCCAGGCAAAGGTATTTGCAAATACATTCTGACATTTGGGGGGCCCTAAGCCGGGCATATCTGACGGGACCCTGATAGCTTGAGACTCAATATGGAGAATGACTATTTAAAGGGGCCCCTTTTCAGTGGGAGGGCCTAGACAACTGCATCGTTTGCCTGAGCGTAATATTGACTCTGATAATAAAGTAATAATATAATATTTTCCAATGACTGCCGTGTGATCTTTTCTCATGACAACATGTAAAATCGAACTTTGAGATCAATATAATAACTGTTGGAAACTTTGAGATCAATATAATAACTTTTGTAAACTTTGAGATCGATATAATAACTATTGGAAACTTTGAGATCAATATAATAACTATTGGACACTTTAAAATTTTTTAAACATAACAATTTAAAAAAAAAATATTTTCTATTGATCAACTTATTTATTACTACCGTCAGATACCTTCGTCCGTTTTGTACCAAAATCACGTGCAGGGGGCCCATACACAAAGGTACAAGTGTTCAGAGTACCCTTCATTGTGGCTGGGAAAAAAAGTACCGACAGGGGGCCCCTGTATAAGTATGGGGTTCCCTAGTCTGCCTACTCGTAAAAAAAACGGCCCTGATGAAACTAATGATATCGAGAAATCGAGGCAATAATTACCTGTCCTTTAGAGAATGGAAATCCAATAACTCCAAGCACGTCTTTGTTCGTTTGTTGTTGTGGCATGTTGCTAAGATACGGAGGGATAGTTCTGCCAGAAATAAATAAATTAAAAAAAATGTTTCAAAGTTTTTTTCGTCGTTTTTTTTTAATAAATAAATTACACTTTATTAAAAATGGAAATCACACAAATATATATCTTTTTTCTTATTTTAAAATATTCGCATCTTTCATAAGTATGGCGAAAAATATTTAGTACGTTCGAATGTTATATTTGTATTTCATATTGGTTGGTGTTTGGTGTGTCAATCATCAGGTCTCATCCTTATATACCAACGCATATAGTGTACCAATATACATATATATACACATACACTTCATATACTATGACTCACTGGATTAAGAATGAGTTGAATTATGATTTTTTTTATTATTTGGCTTTTTTTTTCTTTGTTCATTTTTTTAAGTTGTAAATAACAAACGAGGACCAAGTCCGGGAATAATTTACTCATCTTCAAAATATTAAAACAACGAACCAGTTTAAAAGTACAAAATATATTTTTTTTTAATAAACACGTGACTATTATCCAATGTATTCACGACCATAATTAGGAAAGAAAAAGACGAAACAAATAACGTATCAACCTTCAAAATTATTTATCTTCTGTTATTTATAATTATTACTATTTTTTTTTTACCAAAATACTATTTTCTATTGATAGTTTTTCTTGAATTCTTTCTAAGCCGGTCAGGTGATATATATTTATTTTTGTTCTGCGCATGTTTATCTAGGTCGAAAAAAAAAACAAAAAACAAGGTCACATTAAAAAAAAAATAATACGGTTCGGATTGTGTCACAACACCTCACAGTCTCCTTCTGACCTTCGTCTGATGATCTCCATGGCAACAGTAAACCAAGGCCTGAAAGAGGAGACCTGAAACTATGCTTCACTGATGCAAGAGTCAACCGGTGCGAAATGGCATGGAAGACTGTCAGAGGCGTAACTAGAGTCAGTGACTCCGGGGGGAGGGCTCTAAGATGCCGCCCTATTCCAGTGTCATATAGTAATAATAATAATACTCCTTGGCGAGATTGCCGTCCCAGTTTTGGTGGCAAAGTAAAATGCCAACAGGGGCGAACAACTCCCTTCGCCCTTCCATAGTTTCGCCCAGTGTGAAAGACGATGGAATCATCCCACAAGAAAGTAGGTCAAATACGGATGTCAGTTTAATGTAATAAATATACAGGGCCACCGTGCGGGGGGTGTTGTGGGGGGGGGGCGAACACATGTCAGGGGCAGGGCCCCCGAATTTAGAAGGGGGCATCACTTTCGAAATTTATTAATAATATTTTTTTTTGGGGGGGGGAAGGAGATGATGGGTTCCCCACTGACAGGATTTGTTAGGGGCCCCAGATTTTCTGGCGGCGTCTCGAGATGGGGGCTCCGACAGTGATGAATATTGTCGCCGGACAGGAGGGTCCAAAGACTGAAAGAGACGCCACTGGTGAGAGATAGACGAGACCACGCGCAGCGGTACAGGAATTCACGGGACAAAATGTTAAAAAAATAAGTCGGCACAAATAAGGAATCCCAAACAGAAATAACTTCAAAGAAAGAATAAAATTAATGTAAGAAACGAAAAAGAAAAATTAATAATAATTTAAGGTTAATGTGTGTGTGGGGGGAAGGGGTAAGCCATTGAAACTGTCGGAAGTTCATTTAAAATTTACAAATGTAAAAATACAATACCTATACAATAAATAAATAACGAAATAAATTGAAATTGTTAGTTTGACAGAGGATGTTGCTTGGTTACAATTAATTCAGCCATAGTGTTTACTAAAAGTACCTACGGTATATGTGGGTCTATATCTAGATTCCATTTTAAAGCCAGCATGCGACACGTGTGAAATAATGAATTGACCACTTGAAATCCGTAGCTCCGGAACGTCCGAACTAATACCATTATTTTTTTTAATGTTATTTTAAAATTTATGGAATCAACTCAAAGTCTCAAAGAGCATGTTTGAAACTACGTTCGGCGTTACTCAATTGTTTGATGATTGACAAATTTGTTGTGTGTACCTCTTTCTAGAATGTTCTGAGATGAGAACCTCTTCAATGTCCAGCCGCTCCAGCGTGTCATGTGTAGTGTGTCATGTGTGTAGTGTGTTTGTGGCTTCATGACCTGTTTTTTTTTTTTTTAAAACTAACGTAAGGTGGGGAGGTGGGGGAGATGACCATTAGGTTGAAACTGACCAGTAGGGCAGTCGGTCATTCCGTCACGGTTGACTGAGATTGAACTAAAAAGCGAAGTGGACATTTCAATGGGTCAGTCTTCCACATTTCCTTGGGATTTGGCCATTTATACACCTAGAACATCACTAGGTATCTTCTGAGATTGTTTACAAAACATCCATATTTAAAAAAAAATATCTTTATATTGACAAAGGTGAATGCCCTTTTATTTTAAAAAAATAATACAATTTTATTTTAATGTGTTGGATTAAATAAACATCTATTTAAATTCCGTTATTTATTATTTAACATTTTTTTGTTCCTAAAGACGAAGGGAAATTTCCGGTCAACCTTCGTATTCAAGGTCATCAACAGAAGAAATTTACAACCAGGATACGAAAAAATTCATTCACAAGATTTACGACTTACAAAAACAAACCAATTACAGATTTACCACCCCATGTAAACATTTCCACAGATGGTGAAGGGCTGTAAATAAAGGGAGACGAGCAGATACATGATATAAAGAAGCAAATGGATAGAATGAAATATAATAGACGCATACAGTCATATGGAAAACCAGCTTGATTTCTTGAGAGACATGCAGAGGTATACAGACCGACAGGAAGCTAATAGATAAATAAATTTCGGATAGGCAAACAAAGGAGACAGCATATGGCCCCACTCCATCATATAGTGCTCCGGGGGTGGGGTGGGGCGGACAGATACCTAAGCATAGGGCTGCCAAATATCTGTGAATGTTTCTATCTAGAGACCCACACATACAATACAACGTCCATGTTGTAGAGAAAGTAATATGGGCGGGTGAATGGATAGATGGATGGATGGATGGTAGATGGATGGATGGGAGGATGGATAGATGGACAGATGGATGGATGGGTGGGTAGGTGGATGGATGGACATAAAATGGATGGATGGACGGACGGACGGATGGATGGAGAGATACATGAGTGGATGGGTGGGTGGATGGATGGATGGGTGGGTAGGTGGATGGATGGATGGACAGAAAATGGATGGATGGATGGATGGATGGGTAGACAGATGGATAGATGGACAGAAAATGGATGGATGGATAGATGGATGGACGGACAGATGGATGGATGGAGAGATAAATGAGTGGATGGGTGGGTAGGTGGATGGATGGATAGATGGGTGGTTAGAAGGATAAATAGATGGATGAGTGTATGGATGGATGAGTGTATGGATGGATGTGTGGAGTGTGAACCATCCTCCCGTATATAAGACCCGCCATGTAGGTTTCACCGTAACTGCCCCCTCCCCCTCCTCTCTCCCCCACCCTCCCGGGGGAGAGTACTAATTTTCAATTAATCGGACGATAAAGAAATCATTATAACCCACAAAAATCACTAATAAAGATACATTTGTGCGAAACTCCCCCCCCCCCTCCGACCAACTTCCCCTAACCTGACACACAGTCTCTACCTGACGCCCAGAGAAGTCTTACATCCTCGCTGTAGTATCAAGGGGGAAGAAATACTATTTAACCAACTGTTCACAGTAACTAATCAAAACAAATTTACAAACAAAAAAAAAAACAAGAAACAAGTTTTTATATTTAAGTATATCCTGCGGAATATTCATTTAAACTATCATTACTAGAAAATAAAAAAAAAAAAAAAGCGTGGGTGACCCATCTAAACTGTACATATTGTTTACTGCTACGGATCAACTAACGTAATGACATGTTTAGCTCAGTCTATCGTCAACTCCAACGCTTTTTTATTTTTATTTGACTAATAATAATAATCCATGTACAAATTTGTATGGATATGATCAGCTATTGAAACTTGTTTGAAAACACAGCAACTTTTTCTGAAATATTTTTAAAAGTTTAGTTTTGAAAGAAATAAGCTTTCTATTATTTTTGCACACACACACACACACACAAAATTAATAATTCAATTAATTCGGCTAGTGTATATAAGACAAAAAAAGGTGATTTATTGTGCACACTTATGCACCGGTGCTAAGCATCGTATTTATTTATGGTGAATGAACACGTGCACTAACTTTGAACCTTCTCGCAAACGTGAGTTACAATATTTACGATCAAACCCTCAAATCCAAAAGAATAAATAAATAATACACTAACAGTGAAACCAATTTAAAAGCTTTAAACAACCCCCCCTCCCCCAGAATTCGGCGCATGTTAAACTTATGTCTTGAGTTTATTCAAACTTTTCGTTCTTTCTACTTTCGCGCCATTTTAAAAATTTTGAACAATCATTAATTTAAAAAAAAAATGTTAAAATTTGTCGAAATTATGAAACTGAAGTCTAAGGCAATTAGATTTCTTTTTTTAAATTAAAATAAAACAATGAAAAATAAAAAAAATAACTTACTTTGACTATAAAGGAAACAAATCTTTTTGATAACTTAATGAGCAGCAGTGTGATATCGGTCGGTCATTCGGAGACAAGTGCTGGCGCTGGACAGAGGAGAGAGGGACTTATATAGACACACATACATCGTAGCTGACTGATACATATCTGGTATTCTATCGCCTGACCACCTGACACCGTGGCCAATGACTGCTGTGACCGTATCGCGTTTCCCCGGGTCTGACGTCACAGATGGAGATCGTGTAAGACAATTAAAGTGATAATTTTTATTTTCTCAACTATCTCTTATGTTTTTTTTCTTATGTTTAATATGATGCAGTATTGCCTGTAACATTATCAATCATTGTAGCAAAGTGGCAGTCTGATATTGTAGCAAAGTGGCCGTTTGATATTGGAACAGAGTAGCCGTTGTTTGACATTGGAACAGAGTGGCCGTTTGACTTTGGAACAATGTGGCCGTTTGACATTGGAACAAAGTGGCCGTTGTTTGACATTGGAACAGAGTGACCGTTTGACTTTGGAACAATGTGGCCGTCTGACATTGGAACAGAGTGGCCGATTGACATTGGAACAAAGTGGCCGTTTGAAAGAGAGACGTGGTACAAGACAAAGGGCATTAGTAATATTAGGGGGGGGGCCCACCCAACCTTAGTTTCCATAGAAATAAACACTGGAAGTAAGGTGAGTAAAGTTCCCATAGCCCTACTGGGCCATCGGGGCAGATGAAGTGTAGAATTCACCTGTTTCAGTAATCTCGGGCATATGAAGGGATTTGTGTGGTTAGCACAACGCCCAGCCGCCTTTACTCCCCCAACTTAAAAAGTCAGGTACACCCATTTAAAGCTGGGTGGACTCGTGGGACGACTTTGAAACACTGGAAGGGGGCCCTTGATTTCTAGAGATAAGCAAGAGACCTTGGGCCAAATTATCTGTCGAGTCCCACCTAGCTTCAGTTTTTAATAGAAATAAATACTGGGTGGGTGGGGAGGGGGTGGGTGTGGGTTTCGCACGTGTGGGGCAACTTGGCTGTTGCCAAAGTTTGTCTATAAAAGAACCGCCCTGTTTGTTTGTGTGTTTGTCTATTTGAAAACTGGGGCAGTCTGTCTCAACACACACAATGGCATTGGATATTCAATGGAAGCAAAACACAAAAAAAAAAGTCATAAAGACTTGTTGCATATTTTTTTCATTTTGGGATAATTTGTTTTTGTTTTGTTTTTTTGAAACATAGTTTTGATCATTTTTTGATATTTTCCGCTAATGTAACGTTAATACATGTTTTACTAAAATTGGGTAATTCAGAAATTATTTTGTGCCACACAGTGACGTGACCGGATACCATCTTACAGCCTCGGGGGGGGGGGAAGGGGAGGGGGCACACCGTTCTGAGCCGGATAACTGAGATTTAGACCGTAATGAGACACAAAGACACTTTAAGCCACTCTTATTGTGTTTGTAAGGAGCCGGTGCCACCCTTACACACGCCCTCCCTCCCCCCCCCCCTTCTTCTATCGGGAGTGGGGGGGGAATGCGAATCCATTAATTAGAATTCTATAGGCCAATTTGAGAAAGCGTTATACTACTTTGAAACAAGTTGTGCATTTTCACGAGAGTACAACGAAATGGAGGTTGGAGGGGGGAAGGGGGGGAAGGCGTTATCATTTTTTCGCTAAATGAATTAAAAAGACAAACTTCGTAAACAAGTAGGAGATGATGCAATCACACAAGTGGGAGGAACTATCACATCGGAACGAAAAAAAAATCTATATAGGCCTATATAAATAACTATACAAGATTAAGATCAGGTTTGTTTTCGTACATATTTTTTTAACCTTGACCTTTAACTTCTGACCCCTCGTACGAGATCTGCAAGGGACAATTTTTAATTCGGTGAGTTGACTGGAAATGAAAGGTTGGTTTGGTTGGTATACAAACAACCGGGCTAAAACGTTCGAAGAACGACAATCCAAGGATTTGTTGTTCATTTGTAAAGATTAGATAATACACTTTATTATTATTCATTATTACCATTACTGCACGTGAGTGACAAAAATATGATCGTTTGTATTAATAAAAGTCGTCGTAACCACATACACACACACACACACACACACACACAATTTCATACACAAAGCGCATCGCTAATAATGACTTTAAAAAAAGCGGCCATATTTGTGTTTTACTTTCCTTTCTAATAGTGTAGCAATTAAATATTGGTACACAATACCACACAAAAAACAAAACGGAAATAAATGTGAGTTGACATTGATGATGGCATTCTGTCCAATTTATATTCTGTGGGCGCGGCAAAGATGAGTTGATTGACACAATTGTACCACACACTGAAAGAGAAATATTTTTTTACCCAACGCCAGTACGAAGATTTGAGCTGAATAATTGATTGGCTGGCTGCTTAATTCACTTACTGACCGATTTACTACGATTGCCTGATTGATTAACTGACTGACTGCCGACTGACCGACATTGAAACATTTACTGATATAACTTACTGATAAATTAACTGACTGACTGCCGACTGACCGACATTGAAACATCTACTGATATGACTTACTGATTGATTGGCTGACTGACTGATTGACCAATTAATTTACCTATGTGCTGTACGAATGTTTGATTGACTGACCACTGACTCACTGACCATATGACCAACTGACACTTTACGAACTATTTACGTTGAGTAATTATCGTATGGGGGGGGGGGCAAGGCGCCCACCTGCTGCTCTGACGGTGGGCGGTAACCTGCTCCTAACTCTACCACGCTCGTCATGACACACTGATTCAGGCATTACGGTGGGGGACTGTCCATTTGTCCAGGCCACAAGCGGCATTTCACACGTCATAAAATAAAAACATATTTTTAATTGTATCTATGCCCCCCCCACCACTTCCCACCAAAATAACATCGTACCATGAGTTCAGGGCCCCCACTTGAAAGCCTCCACATCGTACCATGAATTCAGGGCCCCCACTTGAAAGCCTTCACATCGTACCATGAATTCAGGGCCCCCACTTGAAAGCCTCCACATCGTACCATGAATTCAGGTACCCACTTGAAAGCCTTCACATCGTACCATGAATTCAGGGCCCCCACTTGAAAGCCTTCACATCGTACCATGAATTCAGGGCCCCCACTTGAAAGCCTCCACATCGTACCATGAATTCAGGTACCCACTTGAAAGCCTTCACATCGTACCATGAATTCAGGGCCCCCACTTGAAAGCCTTCACATCGTACCATGAATTCAGGGCCCCCACTTGAAAGCCTTCACATCGTACCATGAATTCAGGGCCCCCACTTGAAAGCCTCCACATCGTACCATGAATTCAGGGCCCCCACTTGAAAGCCTCTACATCGTACCATGAATTCAGGGCCCCCATTTGAAAGCCTCCACATTGTACCATGAATTCAGGGCCCCCACTTGAAAGCCTCCACATCATACCATGAATTCAGGGCCCCCACTTGAAAGCCTCCACATCGTACCATGAATTCAGGGCCCCCACTTGAAAGCCTCCACATCGTACCATGAATTCAGGGCCCCCACTTGAAAGCCTCCACATCGTACCATGAATTCAGGTACCCACTTGAAAGACTTCACATCGTACCATGAATTCAGGGCCCCCACTTGAAAGCTTTCACATCGTACCATGAATTCAGAGCCTCCCACTTGAAAGCCTTCCATATTCACGCCCGTCTTCAGTTGGGAACGGATGGTCTATCGGTCTCGAGTGTCGCCTTGATGATCCTGGGTTCGAACCTCGCAGAAAACCTAAGGTACCCCCGTGTCATAGGGCCACTAGCTACTCAGACTTGAACGTGTTGACATACTGCAGTGTCTCCCAAACTGTCAACATCTGTGTACCCCCATTTTTTTTCTGTTTTCGTCAAACTCATGTTCTATTGTTTTTATGCTCAAGGATTCTCATGCCACTGTTTTCGCTTTAGTCGTTCACCTTTTTCCCGATGTTCTCGGCCTGTTACAGGGACGTAACCCCCGCGTCAAGCTCTTCGCACCACACTTTTTTTTGAGAAACACTGACGTATTGCAAGCTGGCTGCAGTCAGATCTCAGTGACACATGTCGAACTTATCACTTCGTGGACTTTTACAGTTCCTAGAACTATCTCTGGCCAGTGGCGTATCTAGGGCGCTGAGTCGGAGTCGATCCACCTCGAGCGCCCCATGATTTTTTTTTTTTAAATCGCTAGCCATGGGAGACATCCGCTGTTCATTAGTTAGTGTTTTTTTTTTCCTCGCACAAGAATGGGGGCGGCAATTTTTAAATGTTGACCCCCGGGTCACTGACGCAACAGTGTTCCACCCCACCCCCCCCCCCATCTACTGTCAATGCTTCCGAGCTGCACGCGACGCCACTGGTTTTGCATAACGTTAACAAAAAGGAACAGGAACAAGAAACCTGACGTGTCATCAATACATCTCTCAAGTACAGTGTTATCTCAACAAGACACACAACAACAACCAAGACACGGATTTAGCAAAGTCATTACTGCCAGGTTCATATGACCTTTTCGAAAGACCTTTATGACGGTTAGGTGCGCACGACCTTGTAAAAAGATCTTTCAGAGTTCAGATTGTTGGGTGACCTTCACAACAATGTCACACAGTTAGTGGTAAACGTTTTAACTTCTCAAACGTCTACGTTCCGAATCAATTGTTTCTTCTATAAATTGTTTCTTTTATAAATTGTTTCTTTTATAAATTAAATTGTTTCTTTTATAAATTGTCTCTTTTATAAATTGTTTCTTTCAAATAAAATGATTTGATCCGTTTACTTTTTTTAAACCACAAAATAAAATTTTTAAAGTAATTCTGTTTAAAAAAAAAGTATTTATTCTCATTTTAAAGTCAAATGTGTAGGTCTGATATCTGATTGGCTGATACACTTTGTAAAAAAAAAAGGGGAGGGGGGTGGTAAATCAAATCTAGCATCCGACAGGTGGCTGAGTGGTGTAGATACTCGACTGTCAATCTGAGGATCCTGGATATCGATCCTCGGTGAGAACCAGGAGAATATTTCTAGGTCACTGGTAAAAGTTAGTTAAAAGTTCCTCCAGTATATGCAGGCCGTAGCGTGAAAATTCTACAGCAGGGGCCAGACATTCTACAGCAGGGGCCAGACATTCTACAGCAGGGGCCAGACATTCTACAGCAGGGTCAGACATTCTACAGCAGGGGCCAGACATTCTACAGCAGGGGCCAGGCATTCTACAGCAGGGGCCAGACATTCTACAGCAGGGGCCAGGCATTGTACAGCAGGGTCCAGGCATTGTACAGCAGGGGCCAGGCATTCCACAGCAGGGGCCAGACATTCTACAGCAGGGGCCACACATTCTACAGCAGGGGCCAGACATTCTACAGCAGGGGCCAGGCATTGTACAGCAGGGTCCAGGCATTGTACAGCAGGGGCCAGGCATTCCACAGCAGGGGCCAGACATTCTACAGCAGGGGCCACACATTCTACAGCAGGGGGCCAGGCATTCTACAGCAGGGGCCAGACATTATACAGCAGGGGCCAGACATTCTACAGCAGGGGCCAGACATTCTACAGCAGGGGCCACACATTCTACAGCAGGGGGCCAGGCATTCTACAGCAGGGGGCAGGCATTCTACAGCAGGGGCCAGGCAATAGCAGGGGGGCAGGCATTCTACATCAGGGGCCAGGCATTCTACAGCAGGGGGGCAGGCATTCTACAGCAGGGGGCAGGCATTCTACAGCAGGGGCCAGGCAATAGCAGGGGGCCAGGCATTCTACAGCAGAGGGGCCAGGCATTCTAAAGCAGGGGGCCAGACATTCTACAGCAGGGGCCAGACATTCTACAGCAGGGGCCAGACATTCTACTGCAGGGGCCAGGCAATAGCAGGGGGGCCAGGCATTCTACAGCAGGGGCCAGGCCAATAGCGGGGGGAGGGGGCAGGAAATAAATGTTACTAAGTAGAGCAAACAAGCAGAGGGGTGGCCAGACAAAACGCAGGTGGGGCCCGTCCCCCAGCCTCCTCCCCGCACGCTACGGGCCTCAGTCCACCTAACTCTAAATGGGTACCTGAATTTAGTTGGTGGGGGGAAGTAAGGGCGGCAGGGCGTTGTGATGCCCGCACAATTCCCTATGTGTGGATTAAAATTTGTTAAGAATTTAAGGCGCATTGATCATTTGTTGCTTTTTCAACACGTTTATATTTTCTTCACCAGCCTCTAATTCCTAAAATGGGTCACTCACATTCAAACACAAACACGGCTACACCTCAAAAAAAAAAACACTTCAACCGTAATGGGTTGACCCGACCGTGACCCCCACCGACCGTGACCTCGCACGTTAATTCGGTTACATGCATGTGTGTGTGTGTGTTGTTTTTTTCCCATGTGTATGTGGGGAAAAGATAAAGCCGCTATGACACTGTCTTCCCATTACAATGTATTAGAAATTAATGGGGCGACCGCATTTTTAAACACTTGTGTTATCGCAACATGAAAAAAAAAATATGATTATTATTATTATGCGCATCACGTCACAGATTGACAAAATTTAACAACAACAACACACATAAATACACACACACACACACAAACACAGAGCAAACTAAATAACAACGTTATTTTTTTTTAAATAATTTACCCAGTGGCGTAGCGTGGGTATCGGCCGCCCAGGGCGGAAGACGATTTTGCCGCCCTCTCATTTAGGTATTTCAATTTAATCTGTACATTTTGCCGCCCTCTAATTTAGGTATTTCAATTTAATCTGTACTTTTTGCCGCCCCCTCATTTAGGTATTTCAATTTAATCTGTACATTTTGCCGCCCTCTCAATTAGGTATTTCAATTTAATCTGTACATTTTTGCCGCCCTCTCATTTAGGTATTTCAATTTAATCTGTACATTTTGCCGCCCCCTCATTTAGGTATTTCAATTTAATCTGTACATTTTTCCGCCCTCTCATTTAGGTATTTCAATTTAATCTGTACATTTTTGCCGCCCTCTCATTTAGGTATTTCAATTTAATCTGTACATTTTGCCGCCCCCTCATTTAGGTATTTCAATTTAATCTGTACATTTTTGCCGCCCCCTCATTTAGGTATTTCAATTTAATCTGTACATTTTGCCGCCCCCTCATTTAGGTATTTCAATTTAATCTGTACATTTTGCCGCCCCCTCATTTAGGTATTTCAATTTAATCTGTACATTTTGCCGCCCCCTCATTTAGGTATTTCAATTTAATCTGTACATTTTGCCGCCCTCTCATTTAGGTATTTCAATTTAATCTATACATTTTTGCCGCCCTCTCATTTAGGTATTTCAATTTAATCTGTACATTTTGCCGCCCTCTCATTTAGGTATTTCAATTTAATCTATACATTTTTGCCGCCCCCCCTAAAAAGTAATAAAAAGTGCCGCCCGGTGCGGACTGCACCCACCGCCCCCCCTAGGTACGCCACTGAAGTTACCACTTATATCTGAACTCATTTAAATATCGAACTTCCCCTGTATCATTTCATGATAGTGTACTTTGAACATTTAAAATGCTTATAGATGTCTAAGAGATCTTCTATGTATGAAACTGATTTTTTTACTGCTCTAATCTACAAACATATATATTTGTATACACATGTCTCTCTATTCGTGTATGGAAACTTGTCAAGTAGTGAAAGTACGCATGAAGAAGACTGCGGAAATTTGTAATAAATTTAATTTCAAAGCTAATTCTAAAGTTTTAAGCATATCTTTGTTATTTATTTCAATTTTTTTTTTAAATCAAATTTTATTATTAATTCGGTCACAAGTACGAGTAATCAATTATTTCGGTAAGGAAACTCTGCTAGTAATTTCATGAGTCATGCATTTTTTGTGCATGGTAGTTCATTAGTAGACTAATTAGCTTTGACAAGTTAGAAAATTAACATTAAACGCTTTTTTAAACTCGTGTCTATTGGATCATGGAACACAGGTTACACTCCGAGACCGCACCCGGGGATAAGGGGTGGGGTTGGTACTAGAGTGAAATACTTTTTAAACATTCTAGTATACACACACACGCGCGCACACACACACACACATATACATATATATATATATATATATATATATATATATATATATGTGTGTGTGTTTGTAGTCAAGCCCACCGATAGAAATATCGGGCCCCTGGGCAGGGCAGTCAAGGGCCCTCCGTGCTGATAATAATATTTTCAAAAGTTGATTGGCCAGCTTAGTCCAGCCCCTAAAACTCACCGGGCCCCTGGGCATTTGCCTCCCCCCTCTCGGCGGGACTGTGTGTAGTATGATAAAGAAACCCCATTCTACTGCAGCGACGAGGAATTGAAGGTGACCTTTGTACTTGTTATTTTTATCTAGTAGACGCAGAAACCTTCCCGGGGGGGGGGAGGGGGGAAGGGGGCTTCATGCCTATTGACTGAGCGCATTTAATTATTTTATTGGTTGCCCTGAGGGCCCAGTGCTTATGGACCATGTCCGTTTAATTATTCTAGTGGTTGTCATAGGGGAGGGGGGCCCAACATAATGATTAGCCCGCTGGTCCAGTTTACCAGGCAACAGCTCCACCACAGGGCCTTATCGACCCCTGGACATATTACGTAATATCCCTCACCCCCCGATCAGTTATAGCCTAAGAGGGGGGGGGGGTCCTTTCGTATCCCACACATCCAATAATGATTGATGTCACTTTATAGCCCTTTTACTGTACCTGATGGTCCCCGCCCGTCACCCCCACCCCCAGTCCCCAAGGGGCAAGTGGGGGGGGCCCGCTAGTGTGTGTGTGTTTGGGTTGCACCATCCACACTCCCTGTTATCTTTTACGACTAGCTACATTTGATATTTAGTCACTAGTATGTATGACTGCTGTAGGGGTGTGCGTCATGCAGTTATTATCAGATAAAATCGATCACGCAACTCGATAATAGCAAGTCGGTATTGAATGGTGCGCACGACATGCAAAACATTTGGTAAACCACACAGCTATAGAAGCACATTGAGTATATATCTATAGACAGTCGATTCCGCTTAATTGGGACACATCGGGACCGAGGCTTTATGTCCCAATTAAGCGGCTGTCCCAATTAAACATACGAATTTACTATTGACTTCTTGGTTTGGTTTCTTTGAGATTTGTCCCAAATAAGCGGCTGTCTCAACTAAGCGGTGTCCCAATTAAGCGGAATCCACTGTATATATAAACATGTACTATACAAAGAAAATTTTAGTTGAACAAATTTACTCACTTGATAATTATCGAGGTCAATGCAAAGTTCACGACTTATCAATCAGTAGTACTCTCACGTTTTGCTCTAGTCACAGATTGATGTTCCTGTATTCCAAGCTTGTAGCTGTTAATACGCTAAATTATTTTCTATTTACATATTTCTCGCTCAGACCTTTATATATTATATCTATGTCTTTACGTGTGCGCGTCATTCTATTTTTAGACACTCTCGTACATATGTAAATTTTGTACATTTACGTCATGAATCAATTCTCTAAGGACAATTGACCTATTTAAAATTGCTCTACCCCCCCCACTCACCCCACAACCTTTTGACTACTGTCTACCCATCCACCCCCCCCCCCCCCATTTTTGCGGTACTGCGCACGCCCACATTTCGTCATCCTGGTAAACATGTTTTTAACAGACGCTTAAACATCCGGGATTCGGCTGGCCAATGAAATGAGCTGAAAACGTCAACAAAAAGACGCGTATCTTTGTGAATGGAAGTGTTTCACGTGATACGAACAAACTTGGGATGGGCAATTATATTGGTGTGCCGAATGTGGCTCTCAGAGCCGCGTGAGGGTCTTTTGTTGATTTAAGTGGGGGCCCCCAGTTGAAAACGAGTTATTTCTAGCGCTTTTAAAACGAGAGATTAATTAATTTATTACTTTAAAACTAATCAAACGACAAATAAATCATATTCATATTATTATATTGACAATGGCGTAGCCAATCTCTGGTAGTTTTTTTTTTGCGCTATAAACAAACACCGGAAAGCTGTGCTCGTTATACATACAATGGCAAATGCTTTATTATACATGATGGGATGTGTGTGTGTGTGAGGGGGTGTTGATGGGGTTACGGGTATCCATTTGAGTGTTGACACTCAGAGCACACACACGCACACACACACACACACACACACACACTAGTACATGAATACCAAAGTTTTCTTAAGTTAGATACATTTGTTTTCATTTGTTTATTCGGTTTCTGCTGCTGTTGTTGTTGTTCAAAACCTAAGTACTCTATTCTTATTGGGCACCAGTTCAGAGCAAAGGAATCTCACATTGTTGGGACGCGACCAACTGGTGGTCCTCCAGCTAAGTTGGAGTCGGTCGCCAGAGTTGTTTTTTTTTTATAATTACCTTAAAGAAAATATATACAATTAATTTTATTATGTTCGTTCGTTTAACTTAAAAAAAAAATTCTTCATAAGTAGCAGCCCCGTAGCCAAGGGGGGGGGGGCATTGGGGGGCCCCCCGCCCGGTGTGGAGTGCCCCCCATCCCCGCTTGAAAAAGAAGAAAATGAGGAAAAAATAAAGAAGAAGTAACTAAAATGAGAAGGTGCCCCCTTGCTGGGTATTGTTGCCCCCTTGCTTACTTTGACCTGGCTACGGGCCTGATTAGTAGGTCGTAAAAACCAAAACAGGTTTTCTTAGTGGGTCGCAAATCGCAAAAGTGTGAGAAGTAAAATTTCAAAGACTAGTAGTATTACAGAAAAAAAAATATGTACTGCGCTCATTGCTACTGTGTGTGTGTGACGCCTCTGTAAGGATGAGATGAAATCTTTAAGATCCTATAAACCAACTAATGGGAGGGTTTTTATACTGCCCTTCTTTCACCCCCCCCACCACCATAGCCTATAAGTGCAATGGCTACGGCGGCACCACGGGAGTTATGCCCATGGCCTAAAAATAATTCCCGTGACCTATCAGTGATGGCGTCAGGGGCGGTGGAGCTAATCAAAACCGTGCGGGCGCCACGGACGGCACGAGTCTGGTAAAAAAAAAAAAGAGCAGACCAGGTTTAAGACCCCAAGACCCCGTTAAAGACCCTGATGAGGAACATCGTGTGACGCACCAGTTAACGCCCTCAACAGCCCCCCGCCCCGTCCCCCCCCCACCCTCCCCCGTAAATCGTAGATCCTGGTTCCACACACCCACCATCTAGTGCCGCTTCTGGCAATACACGTGCGCTGTGATGTAAATGAATCATACACGGAATCACAAAGCGAGAAGTATATACAGAGAATTATCAAATATTTTTAGAAAGTGGACGGACAGCATATAAAAAAAAATTTCAGAAGGGAAATGGCACAGACGTAAAGTTATAGAGATATATATACCCCCACAAAAGTCTATAAAGAATAGTTAACACACACATAAAGTTATAGAGACATATAACACACAACTTATAAAGATATAGTTAACACACACATATATCTATAGAGATATAGTTAACATACATCTATAGAAATAAAGATAACACACACCTAATAGAGATATAGTTAACATACATACATACATTTATAGAGATATAGCTAACACACACACATACATCTATAGAGATATAGTTAACACACACATACATTTATAGAGATATAGTTAACACACACACATACATCTATAGAGATATAGTTAACACACACCTAATAGAGATATAGTAAACACACACACATACATCTATAAAGATATAGATAACAAACACATAAAGTTATAGAGACATATAACACACACCTAATAGAGATATAGTTAACACACAACGTATAGAGATATAGATAACAAACACAAAAAGTTATAGTTAACACTTATTTTCAACTACATATATAAAGAGACAACAATTAAGACCAAGTGTACGTTATAGTCCGCATTTCAGCGTTTATGATTTTATTGCATCCTGGACATGAAAGTGATGAAAATAAATTGTAACAATTGTAACACGAGCTGTGCCATAGATATCTGCTGTTAGGTTAACGATCATTACAAGCCCAGATTCAAAATAATATAAAATAAAAATTACATTATAAAAAAAATATTGTATATAAAAACAACGTTTTTCTTGCGTACTAAAAAGCAGAAAATAATTTTTCTATGAGCCCGGAAAAAATTTCTGAATAAATTGGTCACATGGTAATAGACTTTATAAGAGCTTCTAATTTTATAAAACGATGCTGATCACATTGAGGTCACGAGTTGTGTGCATGCATTCACCTAATGACTCAATCAATTGTTATAACGTACTTCTTAATAGAAAAACAAATTGATTTAATAAAAGCAAAAAGCGAAAAGACAAAAGACAAAAATTTTTTTTTAAAAGTTAGTGATTCAATCTGTGCCCGATGAGCCAGTGAGACTACTGTCAGTGAGACCGGTAGCAGTGAGACCACTGTCAGTGAGACCGGTAGCAGTGAGACTACTGTCAGTGAGACCGGTAGCAGTGAGACTACTGTCAGTGAGACCGGTAGCAGTGAGACCACTGTCAGTGAGACCAGTAGCAGTGAGACCGGTAGCAGTGAGACCGGTAGCAGTGTGTGACGAATAAAACCGAATAGGAACATCAATGAGTAAGGTGATCGCATTCCAGTCTAGCAGTCATCTTTGGTGAAAACATTTGATGCCTCCTCCATCGCTTTAAGCACACTTTACTAACGTTAACCTATATTCACACTGCATCCAAACTGCTTCAGCCGATATTTGCTTCTTCCTTATAAATGTATGGGCAATAAATATTTTGTACAATTTTTTTTTACGGTTTCGACGACAAGATAATTAATTCAATTCATATTTATATCTTATTTCACATTATTTTAATAACCCGAATGACATTGTCAGTCTGTATACATTAAGAGGTGACGAGATTTTTCTGGGAAAGACATGGAATCTAAGAAAGGGGGATATTTGGGTTAGATACCACTACCATGGAAACGGTCTTGAATACTGACTTAGATACGTTTCACTGTCTACAGCCGTTAGACACGTTTTACTGTCTACAGCCGTTTGACACGTTTTACTGTCTACACCCGCTTGAAACGTTTTACTGTCTACAGCCGTTTGACACGTTTTAATGTCTACAGCCGTTTGACACGTTTTACTGTCTACAGCTGTTAGACACGTTTTACTGTCTACAGCCGTTAGACACGGTTTACTGTCTACAGCCGTTTGACACGTTTTACTGTCTACAGCCATTTGACACGTTTTACCGTCTACAGCCATTAGACACGTTTTACTGTCTACAGCCGTTTGACACGTTATACTGTCTACAGCCATTAGACACGTTTTACTGTCTACAGCCGTTAGACAAGTTTTACTGTCTACAGCTTTTGGACACCTTTTACTGTCTACAGCCAAAGTATAGTCCCAATACAGACAAAATCAGAAAGACATTTGTCTGTCGCCATAAGTAAGGTCAGGCTGTGACCTCGATCCACGTGGTGAAGGTCACAAACTGATCAAGGTCCACTGACGTCATCACATGGCCATCGCGAGGATATATATATATATATATATATATATATATATATATATATATATATATATATATATATATATATATATATATATATATTTAAACTGGCTGCTCCAAGATATGAGTCAATTGTTGTCAATGGTTCGATTGTACACCAATGGATTAAAAAAAAATCTCTGTCCAAATGACCTATATAAGGAATGAACCCCTAACCCCCTCCCCCTTTACCCAGCATAAATGAAATCAAAACCTTGTTTATTTAATCAATTTTTTCCCCACCAGTTTGAATTATGACTTACATTATATGTATAATAATAATTGTACGTGCTTAAAAACGATTATTGTTAAGCATTCTCTTTTTTTTTTTAAATCAATGATATCAATTTGATTTAATCATAAGCTTATTATTTAAGCGAAATATTAGTAAAAAAAAAGGCGAAAAGAAAGAAAAATAAAAGATGGTTCGAAATTCTATTCTGATGGTCTAGGCAGCTCATAATCAGTTGGTGCGTTGCCTTGACGACGGGATCCAAAAAATTTTGTCGTGACAGCTGTGGTGTTGATCACAGTCGATTCTGTTTGGTGGTCACCGGATAGCAGAGGATTGACCTCAGCTATGTCCAGCACGGTCAGCCGGCCTGTGAGACAAAAGATAATTTTAAACTTTGCAAACTCAGAAAATGATAATAATTTATAAATTTAATGAACGCAGGGTGTAAATAAACTTCGCCGTGAATTTTAAAATAGTTGTTGATATGTGTTAAGAGTCAACAAAAAAAAAAAAAGGATTTGCCAAGTCTTTTAGTTCAACTTGGATTTGCCAAGTCTTTTAGTTCAACTTGGATTTGCCAAGTCTTTTAGTTCAACTTGGATTTGCCAAATCTTTTAGTTCAACTCGGTTTGCCAAGTCTTTTAGTTCAACTTGTATAAGTAACATTATGTTTGAATTTTTGATAAGCTCGACTAGCTTGGCTTCAAATGATTCTTGCATACATATATGAAGCATTTGAGCGTTGTTACACATTATTCTATGGGGACGGGTGGTCGTGCGGTGTAGAGCGCTCGACTGTCACCGGAGGGTCCCGGGTTCGAATCTCAATGAGAACCTTGGGATTTTTTCAGGTCCTGGTGAAAGTCCCCCAAGTCCACCCAGCTTTAAATGGGTACCTGACTTTAAGTTGGGGGAGTAAAGGCGGCCGGGCGTTGTGCTAACCACATAACCCCTTCATATGCCGAGGTTATAGAAACAGATGAATTCTACACTTCATCTGCCCCGATGGCCCGTTAGGGTTAAGGGAACTTTACTTTTTTACACATTATTCTACTAGCTGCAAATCCTCGGGTAGCTGTTAGCTACACTAGGTCCCGCTAGCTACACAATGCTCTGCTAGCTACACTTTGTTCAGCTAGCTACACAATGTTCTGCTGGTTAGACTATGTTCTGCTAGCGACACAATCCCTAGCCAGCTGCAAAAGCCTCTTCAAGCTACACAATGTTATGCTAGTGACACTAATGCCCTGCTAGTGACACATTCCTCTGCAAACCTACGCAAGCTACACAATCTCTCTGCTACCTAATTCTTTCCCTGTTTACCACACAATCTTCCTGCTATCTAGTTCTTTCCCTGTTTACCACACAATCTTCCTGCTACCTAATTCTTTCCCTGTTTACCACACAATCTCACAAAAAGCTACGCAACCGCCTTTGAAAGCGTTGGGTTAAAAAATGGAGACATCTGCATAAGAAATTGTATATGTCGCTTTTAGCTTTAAAAAAATGTCCATACTCTGTAACATGCAACCAATATTTTAATGTGATTTCACTTGTCTCTATTCTGGGGCTTAAGAGGTCATAATTTACCTGTATTGGCTATTTCTTCAGCCAGGTAAAATGTCTCTCTCAATGACAGACCACCGGCCACTGAAAAAACAAAGAAAACAAAAAACATTACAAGAAAATAAAGTAGTTCAACTTACATAGACATCACTTACATAGACATCACTTACATAGACATCACTTACACAGACAGACATCACTTACATAGACATCACTTACATAGACATCGCTTACATAGACATCACTTACATAGACAGACATCACTTACATAGACATCACTTACATAGACATCACTTACATAGACATCACTTACATAGACATCACTTACATAGACAGACATCACTTACATAGACAGACATCACTTACATAAACATCACTTACAGTAATATCTAGCAGGGACTTCGAGAGAATGTGGACAAAAACTTGGATGTTGTCATCAAACACACAATAAAAGGCTATAGAAATTTTGAAAAAGTAAAATTACCCGGTGTACCGGTGGATGGTGTCAGTGTTGGGTCCATGGTATCGATGTCAAAACTGACATGAATTGGTCTGGTGCCGCTGTGACAGATCGAGTAGGATAGACAAATGAAGTTGTAAATTAAACGATTTTATTAGTAACAGTTGAAATAATAATAGTTGCAATAATAACAGTTGTAATAGTACTAGTTGTAATAGTAACAGGTGTAATAATAATAGTTGTCATAATAACAGTTGCAATAAATAACAGTTGCAATAATAACAGTTGCTATGATAACTTTTATTCTTCGCATGAACTATGTATCAATAGCTGCCTTATATATATATATATATATATATATATATATATATATATATATATATATATATATATATATATAAGTGAAAAGTGGGTAGGGAAAGGAACGCGGAATGTCCATTTGTAGTTTGCCTTAGTTTAGTTACAGCTGAGTGACAAATTTCCTATAGTGTGGCTGGCTCCTAATGGGGGCAGACAGATAGCCCACTATCTGGGTACCTCCCCCCCCGATTCCGCCGCTGCCAGAAAGGTTTCGCTCACCTGGGATCGACCTGACGCAGTGCCTGTTCTACCACCTCCTTTATCCCGTGTTTATCAACTTCATGCATCGAGTACGTCTTGATATTAAACATTTCAATAATTGACCTGAAGATATTAACAAACAAAAAACCATTATATATATATATATATATATATAAATTGGGCTTAGAATTATTTATTTAACCCAAACGGGGCCACAGGGACAGGTGAAATGCAAAACTCTTCTTTTTCTATAACCTCGGCATATGAAGGGATTGTGTGTTTAGCACAACGCCCAGCTGCCTTTACTTCCCCCGACTTCAAGTCAGGTACCCATTTAAAGCTGGGTGGACTTGTGGGACGACTTTGCACCAATAACCGCCAGGAAAAAAAATTTCATGGTTCTCACCGAGGATCGAATCCAGGACTCTCAGGTGGACAGTCGAGTAGGCCTATCTACACCACTCGGCCAGGGGACGGATGGTTGTGCGGTAGAGCGCTCGACTGTCGACCTGAAGGTACCTGGTTCGATCTCCGGTGAGGACATTTTTCAGGTCTTGGCTCAAAAGTTCCCGGTATATCTCCCATGGTGCCTCCATGGGCATTGCACTATCGGCTATGGTGGGGATGAAAGAAGGGCACCATAAAAACCGTCCCATTAGTGGTTTATAGGATCTCAGAGATTTCATCTCATCCGTCCCACATTTTTTAAGCAGTTATTTTTTTTTTAGTCAAAAATTAAAAGTACAGTGAACCAGATTTGAAATTTGAATTCAAGAAAAAAGAAAATAGTGCCTTGGTGTAAGGCAAGCGTTGAGCCGATCAGCACCAAACGTCAACTGGTCGTCTGGTTAGAGAATTGAGCGCCATTTTCAGAGTTTGCTCAGGACGCCAAACAATTCTAATAATGCAACTGAGATAGCGCTCAATAATTATGATTGTGATTTAAAATTATGGTATAGATTTATGATTGTACTAGAATCTAGAACATATTATGAAAAAAAAACAAAGAGGGGTTTTGCAATAAAAACAACGACAACAATTTTGAAATGTATTTACATGTACAACTAATTTTATATAAACAGTTTTATATTTAGTTGTTTTAAATTGACTGCTTGGACAGGGATGTCGCGAGGAGGGGGTCGGGGGGAATAACCCCAACAATTGTCAGGGCCCCTTACTTATTTTTTAATCTCTGATTAAAAAAAATACGTCACCCCCACCCCTTTTTGCAGATTTTTATTGATTGCGAGGGGGTGAAAGCGGCGTAGCCCTGGTTTAATATGCACACTGACCTATATTTAAGTGTTACAGTTAGTTGTTTTTGTTACTCAATGGAATCGTTTCAGATAAATGCATAATAAATATGTTGTTAAAACGAGATATATGGTACACAAATGTAAGGCCAAGTATGCCAACTCAGAGTTTTCATTTTTTGTTTGTTTACCTTTCAGCTGGATCGACGTCACGAAGTCCTATGTAAACCATATCTTGAGCAGAAATACTGAAATAGAAAGGAAAAAAAAATGTCAGGGGTTGGCAGCACACTTTGATGCGGTGACATAGGGGCAGGACAATGATAGGGTTGGCAACAACAGTATAACGACGGTATAGGGGCTGGACAATAACCACAGAGTATAGCTATAAACGCTAACCACAGAGTATAGCTATAAACGCTAACCACAGAGTATAGCTATAAACGCTAACCACAGAGTATAGCTATAAACGCTAACCACAGAGTATAGCTATAAACGCTAACCACAGAGTATAGCTATAAACGCTAACCACAGAGTATAGCTATAAACACTAACCACAGAGTATAGCTATAAACACTAACCACAGAGTATAGCTATAAACGCTAACCACAGAGTATAGCTATAAACACTAACCACTGAGTATAGTTATAAACACTAACCACTGAGTATAGCTATAAACACTAACTACAGAGTATAGCTATAAACACTAACCACAGAGTACAGCTATAAACACTAACCACAGAGTATAGCAATAAACACTAACCACTGAGTATAGCTATAAACACTAACCACAGAGTATAGCTATAAACACTAAACACAGAGTATAGCTATAAACACTAACCAGAGAGCATAACACTGGCTACAGGGTATAACTAGATCTTCTAATCAATAACCACTAACCATGGCTTACACCAGTCGAACCCAGGTGTCTTGGGAACAAATTCTTCCAGTTCTTTGACCAGGAAGGACAAGGGCATGCCATGCATGTTGCCAGAGACAGATGTCAGGGGCGTGTTGATGTCGGCGTGGGCGTCGACCCAGACGACCACTAGGTTGGGCTCCACCTGGGCGTGCCCGTGTATGGACCCGATAGCCATGCTGTGGTCTCCGCCTAGAACCAGCACAGACTGGTTAAGCTTGAGCTGCTTGGACACTACATCTGACAACTGAAATCAAATAACACGCAATTGAAAACGTGAATTCGACGGACTTTTTTTTTAAAGGTTTGGTAACCGGCTTTAAATCACATTGAATAATTATTAAATTAGCACCAGAGGGCGTAGCTTGCTAATCAAGGTCCCCCCCCCCCCGCCCCGAAAAACTCTGAAAATTGTGACTCAAACGCCAAGTCATTTTAACTTAATGGTCGCTTGCAAAGGGGGTCATGTAACCATTCTCATTTATGTTTCGGCCCTGCTTTCCAGATAACAGTAAATATGATTTCTTTAAAAATGGATGAGTGAAATTAATACCCAATGATATTTTAACAAAGTTGTTACATAAATAGATCAAAATCAATCAATCAAGGAAATGCTAATACATAGGCAATACATTTAATTTAAACAATACAAGTGGTACAATGCCGCTTCATAATTTTGTAATAATGAAAATCATCAAAAAAAAAAATGTCCGACATTTAGGCCGTGTACAAAAATAAAGATATCTCAAGCCACAACAGCTGTGAAAGGGAAAGAGCAGACAACCACGGCATAATAACTATATCAGGAGTTGTCTAACGTGACCAGGATTGCTAAAAATAATCTCTTAACCGAAGTCATACGTATAAATTCCTGCCCTGCACATACTATTCAGTTATGTAAATATATTCTGTGACGTAGAGCGCAGAACTTCGTCAGTACTGTAACCCAAAGCGTGCTCACAAAGCCATGACGTGATTATTAATTAAATTGCCGACAAACCTTTTGATTGGCCGCTCCCACGGTTCTGGGGTTTTTCACGTGTTTCATTGGCTCATCGTCTGGAACGGCCTCGATCTCAATATCACCAAGGTCAACTACGTTCTTATCTAGAACAAATAAAAATGAACAGTGTAACAATCGTCGTAATAAGTCATAACAAACAAAACAAAAGCGATTATAAAAGCAGGGCCGTTCTAAAGGCTTTGGGGGCTTTTAGCCTTAAATCTTGACGGGGCCCCTCTTAACACCAGATCCAATAGAATTTCATATTTGAAGTCTTCCCCCCCTCCCCAGTGGCGCACAGAGCTTAACTCGCGCCCGGGGCACAATACCTTTTTAGCGCCCCCCCCATTTGAAAACCATATTATGTTATATGTAAAATATACCGTTTGGCGCCCCTTTGTGAGAAGCGCCCGGGGCATGATGCCCAACCTTGCCCCCCTCCCTCACTACGCCACTGCCCCCTACCCTTTAACATCATGGTACTTAGGCGGTTGCCTATGCCTAACTATAAAAACGGTTAAACTCAAGTGCCGATAAAAAAGGCATAGTTTTCGTTTCTTTCTTTTTCGGCAGCCGACAGTTTCGATTTAGTTTTAATTCGGCTCAGGTTTTCTCTAAAGAAAATGTTGAGAGAGAGAGAGAGAGAGAGAGAGAGAGAGAGAGAGAGTTTAACATATTGAGAGTTTAACATATTGAGAGAGAGTTTAACAATTGAGAGTTTAACATATTGAGAGTTTAACATATTGAGAGAAAGTTTAACATATTGAGAGAGAGAGTTTAACATATTGAGAGTTTAACATATTGAGAGTTTAACATATTGAGAGTTTAACATATTGAGAGAGAGAGTTCAACATATTGAGAGAGCGTTTAATATATTGAGAGTTTAAAATATTGAGAGTTTAACATATTGAGAGTTTAACATATTGAGAGAGTTTAACATATTGAGAGTTTTAAATATTGAGAGTTTAACACATTGAGAGTTTAAAATATTGAGAGTTTAACATATTGAGGGTTAAAAACTTCAAAAGCAGAGAACTGGGTTATAACCTACCTAAATTTTGAAGACTTGTGACAATCCCACCTTTACGGAGAGCGTTTGGACCATGTTCAGTTCCATTTCGAGGCTACGAATAAGAAAGGTATATAAATCTAATAATATAATAGCGGTGTGGGTTCTGCGTTAAATCGAAAGTAAAGAGTTAATACAACAGTATCCCGGTTTAAAATACAATCATGAAAAAATTGGATCTGCCCGAAACCAAAAAAATAACCTAGCCTACCGATCAAGCCTAAGGGGATATAACTCTATGCAAAGGTTTTGCAGGGTACAGATAGTAAATATATATCAAACATGGCAATTTAATAGTACTTAATATTTATTATTATTATGTATTTAAATCTACAACTACTTTTACTTATCTTCCCGACCAATAAAACACAACTGAACCCCCCCGCCCACACACACACACACACACACACACACAAAGCAACATATTTTTTAACATAGTTTAAATGATTAGAGGTTTTATATTTATGTTACAAAATTTAAAATATTTTATTTTCATCCAATCCAACATTTTCTAGCCAAAAAAAATAAATAATAAAATACAAATATAAAGCCCTCTCAGTGAAGGGGAGGGGGGGGAGAAGGAGGTAGGGCGATGAGCCCGTGGGCCAGTAACGTCCTTATTGTGTTGAATATGGGCGGCCCCAATCGCCACTCCAAGCGTTTTGATAAGATGCATAGACTATGCCCCCCACCCCCCACGCATCTTACACTCACCCCCCCCACCCCCGGGGCCGCCTCTGTCCCCACCATTAAATATATTCTAGTGTGCGGACACGGGCCACAAGGTCAAGCCGTCAGTAAAGTATTACCTGTCCTTTAGAGAAAGGAAATCCGAGAACTGCAAGAGTATCTTGGCGGACATTTTTGTGTGGCATATTTAAAAGTTCAAGTAGAACTGAGCTAAATAAAAACAAAAAACAAAAACTAAAAAAGATGCAAAAAAAAAATACATTCAATCTGATAGAATTTTTGTTAAGCATACTATCCTCCATATAATTTATTGACCTTTAACCTCGGAATAGATTTAAGTCCCCCCCCCCCCCCAAACACTCAATAAAATCACTGCCGTATACAGGTAATATGAATCTGATATTTACATAATGAATGGCAAAACATTTTACAAACCCATTGGTTAATCCAGCCCTGATTACGTTAAAAAAGTATTCTAGAAAAAAGTTTGAATTGGTTTACAAACTTAATTTTTATATTACATGCACTCTTATTGTTCAGACCAGTGGTTTACCTAACCCCCCCCCCCCCGGGTCCGCAGACCGGTACCGGTCCGTAGATCAAATGTTACTGGCCCGCCCAAGAAACATTAAACTTTTCAAACTTCGATCGCGGTCCGCGGCGACAAAAAAATAAAGGTTGGGGACCACAGGTTTTAGGCCATTGGTTCTCACACTATTGTTGGAGAACACAGGTTTTGAACCGTTGCTTCTCACACTATTGTTGGAGACCACAGGTTTTAGACCATTGGTTCTCACACTATTGTTGGAGACCACAGGTTTTAGACCATTGGTTTTCACACTATTTAGCTTTGCGGCCCACTTTGAGAGCAGTTTTTGTTTGTTTTCGTGACCCGCGTGCTTTCGCAACCCACCTTCAAAGAAAACTCAAATAAAAGAAATGTTTTAATAACGCCATTAATATTTTTGTCCAGATTTCTCCGTTTACTATTCAGATCTACAAACGTATAGTTTTGTAACACATAGAGAGATATAGATGTAATTATACATACATATATATATATATATATATATATATATATATATATATATATATATCCAATCCATTATTTTTACACTTCAGTTTCGTGCAGGCCGCCCTTGAGATTCGTCTAGTGGGTTGCTACCAGAGGTGTGCGGATCTTGAAATTTAGCGTCCGCGTCCGTCCATGGATTTCTATCAATGATCCGCGTCCGCAGAATCCTACAACATTGGTTTGCAGTCAGTCCGCGCGTCCGCATTGCTGAAATTTAGCTGTTTAAATGACTTGAAATTTTTTTTGGTAACGCTAAAGAAGATCCGCGTCAGTCCGCAACTTAACCATACGAAGCGTCCGCTGTCAGTCCGCGAATTCGGAAAAGTCTGCGGATCTGCTGATCTCTGGGCGCTACCCGCACTTTGATAAACACTGGTTTAGGCTATATATCAAATACACCATAAAGTCACTCAGTAAAAAGATTGTGCTGTTATTTCCCAAGGCAATATTTTGTTTCCATAAGAAAATTATCTAATAATATATATGTATATATATATATACATGCATATATTAAACTTACTATTCACGCTGTCTGTATAAATCCGATTTGGTTAACCGGAGTAATCACTCTTTGTTGAGTTCTATTTATATATAAATCATGCACTCATACTGACCAATGAAAGTTGTGTATCACCAATCTCTCTCATCGACGTCTTTATATACTCTACATATGTTGATGTAAGGGATGGGATGAAAGTGAGCGAATTCCCGATTCGCGGGCAGTTCCTGATACTTCTCTAGGCTACTGATTCAGATACGATACCCAAATACTTCTCCTGAATACTGATTCAGATTCGATTCGATACCCAATACTTCTCTAAACTTCTGATCCAGATTCGATACCCCAATATATTTTGAAAATTCGTATTCAAATACGAGACCCGATTCCCATTTCCAAGAACTAACAGGGAGAGTGATTCCCGATATCGGTGCGTGAGTGTGTGGAGGGGAGGGGGGTGTCATAGTTTACTCATCTCGATTGCGGGGGGGAGGATGGAGGGTTTTCCGAAAAAATTTGCAGTGATGAATTAATCGAGAATAGCTACATTCATATTCAGTCGTAGATTAATGCCGATAGAGTACCCCGGGAGGGGTGGGGTGTGGGTGGGGTGTGGGTGGGGTGTGGGTGGGGTGTGGGTGGGGTGTGGGTGGGGTGTGGGTGGGGTGTGGGTGGGGGCTAACAAATTTAATGCCCCCCCCCCCCATCCCCATGCCCTTGAAAGAATTTAGTCAAGAAAAATAAAATATTACAGTATTAGATTGGAGTCCTGCGCCGTCCCTTTTAAAGCTCACGGGCCCCGGGGCCCGATGGCGCTCGACTTGAAATCCGGGGCCAGCAGGTCAGAAGGGTCGGATCAGGAGGTCAGAAGGACTGGACTGTCACAAGTTGACCGTCGATCATCCTTACACACACACACACACATACAATAGTTACTTGCAGGGCGGCTCACTCTTCTCACGTCCGCCTTCAGGAGCTCAAAAAAAAAAAATGCTGAACCAGAAATCCTCATCAAAGCCGAATGAATCCGATTGGTAAATGAACTAATGAGAAATTCAACAGGCCGTACATGGGCCGCTGTCGCCAATTCGCCCAGTTCTGGTCTAGGCCTAAGACTAATCGTCAGACAAGTGTAACCGCACCCACTTAATCAACTGCCATGGGCGGCCGACAGCTGAGCGGCACCGCAATAAAATGTTTTCGGAGGACTTAAGTTGTGGGCCCTTGAGTATTGGCTAAGAATTCTATGATTCGAGTGTTAGCTAAAAATTCTCTGATTCGAGTGTTAGCTAAGAATTCTCTGATTCGAGTGTTAGCTAAGAATTCTCTGATTCGAGTATTAGCTAAGAATTCTCTGATTCGAGTGTTAGCTAAGAATTCTCTGATTCGAGTGTTAGCTAAGAATTCTCTGATTCGAGTATTAGCTAAGAATTCTCTGATTCGAGTATTAGCTAAGAATTCTCTGATTCGAGTGTTAGCTAAGAATTCTCTGATTCGAGTATTGGCTAAGAATTCTCTGATTCGAGTGTTAGCTAAGAATTCTCTGATTCGAGTGTTAGCTAAGAATTCTCTGATTCGAGTATTAGCTAAGAAATCTCTGATTCGAGTATTAGCTAAGAATTCTCTGATTCGAGTGTTAGCTAAGAATTCTCTAATTCGAGTGTTAGCTAAGAATACTCTGATTCGAGTGTTAGCTAAGAATTCTGTGATTCGAGTGTTAGCTAAGAATTCTGTGATTCGAGTGTTAGCTAAGAATTCTGTGATTCGAGTGTTAGCTAAGAATTCTCTGATTCGAGTGTTAGCTAAGAATTCTCTAATTCAAGTGTTAGCTAAGAATTCTCTAATTCCAGTATTAGCTAAAAATTCTCTGATTCGAGTATTAGCTAAGAATTCTCTGATTTCGAAAGTAGCAAATTTCGAGTCCGACTAATCGTCTGTTTGTCTGTCTGTTTGTTTATAGACTTCTGTGTAAACATTTTAAATTTACCTATTTATAAATCCTGCTCATTTTCTAAGAGTAAACTGACTGACCCCTCCCCCCCCCCCAGCCACACCCCCGCATCTCCACTACCAACCCTCTAACACAACACAACACCACGTGACCAGCTCTACCAATTTCGTCCTCCACCCCCCCCCTCCCCATTAACGAGAATTCACACAGAAGATCCTGGTTAAAAGGGGAAAAACCCAACCAAACCACAACAACAGGCGAGATGTCTAACCAGAGTTGTTCTAACGGATATGATAAGCAAACTCTTAGGACCCCCCCCAACCTTCCCCCACTGCCATAAAACCGTTAAAGCCCTCACCCCCACACCATCCAATATGAATTTGAAGCTGTAAAGGGTCCCGAGTCTCCCGACACGTACTTTCGCCTAACTAGGGCTTCAAATGTCTCATGATGACAAAATCTGCAGGCCCCCCCTAAAGAGCTAACAATGTCCCTGAAGATAAGATGGTTTCGTCATGCATAATTACGACTTTGCTTCTCTACATAACGAGGAGGGAGGAGGACACCATAAAATGTAACTCGCACAGAGCGCACACACACACACGCACACACACACACACATACACACACACACACACACACGGTGCCACAATAGCTTGCTACGCCTTTGACTATAATATCTCTGTAAATCTACAAAGTAAATATAGGATTTCTATACATACATTCAGACTCGCCGAGAGGGGGTTCGGGGGGGGGTCAATGCCATGGGACCCGCATCTGTAAGAGGGCCCGGCCGCCCCGACCATGTCAATTTTTGTACGACTCATTGTTTATTAAGGGGCCCGCAATGATGTCCTGCCCTGGAGGCCCTTGTTGGCTCTCGGCGCCCCTGCATACAGTTAATGGCGCCTTCATTATCTTTCTATTAACGGAGTTTTCCTTAAAAGTTATATCGCGAATACAACAAACGAATTCTGTAAGGTCAGACGCGAAACAATAAAAAAATAAACTGTCGTCTGAGTGGGTCTTGAAGCGAAAGGGTTTGAGAGTCAATCATCTATGGTAACCATTCATTGATGGTAACCAATCATTGATGGTAATCAATCATTGATGGCAATCATCACTGAACATTTTTTTTTACTTGAAATTATAACTGACATTTTTTCGTTGGATTTGTTAACATTATTAAAACGCATTTCCCCTTTATTGCTCACCAAGCGATTTGTTAACATTATTAAACAGGCGTTACACTGCACAACTGTCAAGGCTATAATAATTGACACAGACGAAGAAAAGCTAAAAATAACGATTCGGGTTTCTTATTTAGAACCATATTGAATAAATCTAGACCGACACCTACTGCATCTTCACTCCCATGCCCCCCCCAACCCATTCAACGGGGCAAAAATAATGGGCTCATCGAAAAAAATGCTAGACTGACTGCCAACTGACCTAATCTGTACCAAATGACCAACTATCTACCAAGCGAAAAGCTGTTGACCAACTGACCAACTCTCTACTATATGACCAACTGTCTACCAAATGACCAACTGTCTACCAAGTGACCAACTTTCTATCAACGGATTAACCGTCTACCAAATGACCAGCTGTCTACCAACTGACCAGCTTTAACACTTCTGACCTCTTAATTACTCATAGTCACGTTCCCTTATCCACCACCAATCACCCCTTCCCCCACCGACTCCATCTCCCCCCCCCCCATCCCCGTGACGACCCACCCACAAATGCAACTTTCGTTTTCACTTATACGTAAATAAGCTCAACGCTGAAGTTCCTGGTACACAGAATAATGAAATGAGACAAACAACAAAGCCATGAAGACGCGCATGCGTAAACAAACGCCTTGATGGGCTTGTATTTCCTAGAAATTAGTCAGTGCTAGTGGACGCACTGAAGTGGAGTCGGGAGTGTGTGTTTATTGTGTGTGTGTGTGTGTGTGTGTGTGTGTGTGTGTGCGTGTAGAGGGGAGGGGGCGGTTGTTATCAATTGTTCATTTTGCATAAACTGTACCAGGTGACACCTTTCACGTGACCTTTTGTTGTGCATCCAACTTGGTAAAACGGAAAACAAGAAACATAACTCTTGTTTAAGAACAAATTCGTGGTTTTTTTTTTTTGTTCCCGTAATAGATTTGTGTGTGGGTGGGTCAAAGTTGCCGGTGAATTGGCCAAGCTTTGCTCTGCGTCTTGGTTCAAGGCATGCCTGACCTGCCAACTATTTGTTTACTAAATATTATCCACAAATTGATGAAAAAAATCTAGATATATAGAAAAATTAAAAAAAAAATTTTTTGGAGTATCTAAATGAAAGAAAAAAAAAACATCCAGATGTTATATATTATAAATCGTTTTCTTATAAAACTTCTATCTAGATTGCTCGAGAAAATGTGTAGAATGGGATTCAAACCGCTGTGAAGAGCTCATGATAACTTGTTGCTTTCCACAATCTACAACAGATTAGATCGCCTGATTGGGGGAGATCTAGATTTTTAGGTTATTGCCAGGAAACACTTAATTTTTTACTTTTACTCCGAAAAATTCTTACAATACATTCAGGTCCGTATAAAGGTTACTGAATCATAAAGTGGGCCCAATTATTTTTAAACAAAATGATGGAAAGCTGTCGTTGATGTAAGATAGCTTTTAGCTCGAGTCTGATAAACAAAGGAAGATGTATATTATTGTCTAAGTCATCCATCTCCCTGCAGTACACCCATCTCCCTGCAGTACACCCATCTGCCTGCAGTACATCCATCTCCCTGCAGTACATCCATCTCCCTGCAGTACATCCATCTCCCTGCTGTACATCCATCTCCCTGCAGTACATCCATCTCCCTGCAGTACACCCATCTATATGTATTACATCCATCTCCCTGCAGTACATCCATCTCCCTGCAGTACATCCATCTCCCTGCAGTACATCCATCTCCCTGCAGTACACCCATCTCCCTGCAGTACATCCTTCTCCCTGTATTACATCTACCTCCCTGTATTACATCCATCTCCCTGTAGTACACCCATCTATATGTATTACATCCATCTCCCTGTATTACATCCATCCCCCTGCCGTACACCCATCTCCCTGCAGTACACCCATCTCCCTGTATTACATCCATCTCCCTGTATTACATCCATCTCCCTGCAGTACACCCATCTCCCTGCATTACATCCATCTCCCTGCATTACATCCTTCTCCCTGTATTACATCTACCTCCCTGTATTACTTCCATCTCCCTGTAGTACATCCCTCTCCCTGCAGTGCATCTGCATCATCAGCAGAATCGCCA
This sequence comes from Bulinus truncatus, assembly GCA_021962125.1. Taxonomy (NCBI): domain Eukaryota; kingdom Metazoa; phylum Mollusca; class Gastropoda; family Planorbidae; genus Bulinus; species Bulinus truncatus. The sequence goes on along the minus strand of JAGDYQ010000063.1, from coordinate 3,576,666 downwards.
TCGGCCCTGAACACGACTAATTTAAAGGGGAGATAAATCTCTTTTTTTTTTAAATCAAAAGCGCAATAATAACATGATTACTGAGTAAAAGCAACAACCAATACATGGGTTTCCTGTTTATTTGTATTTTTTGGCTTCACGGAAGTATTAAATAAGTGTTTGAAAGAAAAAGTAAATAAAACACTATTGTTCTATCTGCGTTAAAAGTATTAAACAAACACTATTGTTCTATCTGGGTTAAAAGTATTAAACAACCAGTATTGTTCTATCTGGGTTAAAAGTATTAAACAAACACTATTGTTCTATCTGGGTTAAAAGTATTAAACAACCAGTATTGTTCTATCTGGCTTAAAAGTATTAAACAACCAGTATTGTTCTATCTGGGTTAAAAGTATTAAACAACCAGTATTGTTCTATCTGGGTTAAAAGTATTAAACAACCAGTATTGTTCTATCTGGGTTAAAAGTATTAAACAACCAGTATTGTTCTATCTGGGTTAAAAGTATTAAACAACCACTATTGTTCTATCTGCTTGCAGTGTTCAAAACAAAACCTACCAAAGCCCTGTCTGTGTTTAAATCATTTAACAGACAGTATTGTTCTGTCAGTGCCAACAGCTCTATATATTCAACGTAAAAATCTAATCTCTTCATTACAGGGGAAGTCTTAGAACCAAATACTGGTAAGCTGGCACTTTGGTTTCTGGGGGAGGGGGGGAGGGGGTTAAGCGATCGTCCAGTTTACGAACTTTACATTGAGGACATTGATGACATTGAGGACATTGAGGACATTGATGACATTGAGGACATTGATGACATTGAGGACATTGAGGACATTGATGACATTGAGGACATTGAGGACATTGATGACATTGAGGACATTGATGACATTGAGGACATTGAGGACATTGATGACATTGAGGACATTGAGGACATTGATGACATTGAGGACATTGATGACATTGATGACATTGAGGACATTGATGACATTGATGACATTGAGGACATTGATGACATTGAGGACATTGAGGACATTGATGACATTGAGGACATTGATGACATTGATGACATTGATGACATTGATGACATTGAGGACATTGAGGACATTGATGACATTGATGACATTGAGGACATTGATGACATTGAGGACATTGATGACATTGAGGACATTGAGGACATTGATGACATTGATGACATTGAGGACATTGATGACATTGATGACATTGATGACATTGAGGACATTGATGACATTGAGGACATTGATGACATTGAGGGCATTGAGGACATTGATGACATTGATGACATTGAGGACATTGATGACATTGAGGACATTGATGACATTGAGGACATTGAGGACATTGATGACATTGATGACATTGAGGACATTGATGGCATGGCTGGTTCGATGGGAGGGGAGGGGGGGGAAGTGATCACTGTAATAAATACTTCTGTTAACTCATAACCCAACTCTTATTTCCGCTAAAAAGTTCAGTCAAAGAACAGATCAACACAACACATCAACACAACGCACCAACACCACATTCCAGCACAACGCATCATCATTCAAAACGTCATCATTCAAAACACATCTGCACATCAACATGGATGCAAGGCACCGTGCTACCACTGACTTTATCCGCTAGACTCAGCCCCGTAGCGTGAAAATTCTACAGCAGGGGCCAGGCATTCTACAGCAGGGGCCAGGCATCCTACAGCAGGGGCCAGACATTCTACAGCAGGGACCAGGCATTCTACAGCAGAGGGGCCAGGCATTCTACAGCAGGGGCCAGGCCAATAGCGGGGGGGGGGGGCAGGAAATTAAATGTTACTAAGTAGAGCAAACAAGCAGAGGGGGCCAGACAAAACGCAGGGGCTGGCAGCCTCTAGCTCCCCTCCCCCCGCAATCTACAGGCCTGGCTAGACTGTTGATGGTTTGAAGTGTATAGTGTATATTTTGACTAAAATATTAAATAACGGTCTAGGCAACGGATTGACAATCTTTTATTTAGAGGACATTGACATCCGCCAGAGTTGTAATACAAATATTCACGATATTTATGACTAGTTAAAATGACAAAAACAGCCTACATGTATTACAAACTTGTATCCGATACACAACTACATGTATTACAAAAGGTAAATTGTTAAGAAATATAAAAAGTTAAACGGGGCATCAGAAATGAATGTAGATTTGATGTGTAGCTAGGTAATGTTTGTAAATTAATAAAAAAAAAAGTAAATTTATGAATATGTATGTATATAGAATATATATAAAATAAGAAATGTGATGGTATAAAGTATGCAGGTCTATATGTTGAGCTAGATAAGTGTGTACTACATATGTAATCTTTTTTTAAGAAGAATGTATTTTCGTCTGGCAGATCAAATCTGTAGTCCCTTCACCAGAAATAAATGTCGTGATTGTCCGGCCAGTAGAGTTTTTCATCTACGTACAAACTCTCCATCGCCACATTCGCGGAAGAGTCGGCGAACGGACTGCCCACTTCGGCTAACGCGCTGTTCGCATCCACCAGCGGGTTCACGGAGGTGTTCTCCGCGCATTGCTGGGCTAGGCTGAGGAGCCAGCCGAAGGCCACCCCGGACGTGCTGGCACACAGCAGCGTCATGACGCGCGGGAGCTGAGAGCACACGACCCTGGTTGATGAGTCCGCTGCCGCCGCCACCTGCACTGATTGGGATCCAGTGGGCCCGTCCTCGGACCCGCCAAGGCAACCATCTCCCTGGGGCACATCCACATTTTCAGAATCTCCAGGCCTACCGTCGGAGCACGTGCTGCCGACATACTGCGACTCAAACAATCTTCGCGAGAGACTCTCGAGCTTGTCCTCGACGCACCTGCTGCTCTCCGAGATTTTGCTCTCTGCGTCATGCAGCTTTCTAGACATCAGCTCCAGCTTGTCTTCCAGCAGTGTTCTACTGCAGTCAGCCTGCTGGCCTGGCGGTTGAAGCAGCTGGCTCAAGAAACTGTCCATCTTGTCCTCCACGCTTTTTTGGCACTCGGCAATCTTCAGCTCCGTCTGAGAGAGCCTCCTCGATAGACCATCCAGCCTGTCTTTGACGAAAGAGCTATTTTTAGCATCAATGGCGCCATCTTGAATGAGTGTTTCCGGAGCAAAGCTCGGCACTGCACCAAAGGCTGCGTCACTTCCGTGTGTGAAGCAACCTATCCCTGGCGACCCCGACGACACACCCGCTGTTGAATCATTCCTATCTGCACCCTCCACAACAGAAGACACATGCTCACTCGCGTACAATGTAGAAATGTACACTTCATCTTCATACACAGCGAACGGGTTCCCAGGCGAAGAAGGTCTGACCACTCTACGTCCGCTGCGCACCCAAAACGGTCTCTCGCGAATGTCCTCTTCGCACAGAAAATTCCGCAGCTTGAGAGAAATGGAGCGCTTCTTCTTTTTAGTTCGTTTCTTCGCCGTCGGCTCACGTTTCGGGCTGGACAGCGTCGCGCGCACGAGCTCGATCTCCGAAAAAACGTCCGTCTCCGGTGCGGCGTCCGTTTTGCCCAGATCTTCCGCACTTCTGATTTCATAAGCGCTGGGCAGGATCAGAGGAGGGCTGGTCGCCTTTTCGGTTAGCGCCATGGTCACTTTCTCTTTGTCCAGGACGGAGACGTAGTCCAGAGCCAGGGGTCTGATGTACGTGTCGAAGAACTCGATATCTCTGTGGCTGAGGACGCTGGTAAAGTCGTTGGAGAACAGGGAGAGCATCTTCAAGTTGGTCCTGCACTGAAGAGTTGACATCGTGAGAATGTCGGAGCCGTGTGCCCTGCCTATCACGTAATTGTGCTCGGGGCTCTGTTCAAATTCGCGGCTCTCACTATCAGAGAGCCGGCCGGCCTCATCCGTGTTTTCTAAAGGTGATGCGGCTCTCGTTTCTCCACCGTGCTGGAGATGCGCTCTAGGTGGCTCGCCGTTCAGCCGCTGACCGAACGTATTCGCAGGCTCACGCGTTAGTTCCGATACAAAAACGTAACGTTTTCGCACGCTGTCTGGGGAGGCGGTGCGAATGTTCGCAGTAAGACATTTCGTTTGAAAACTCATCGGATAGTCAGTCTCAAGTGTGTGATTTTTCACATCATAAGATACAGCTGTATCTTTCAGTCCTACAGCCTGTGAGCCTTCAATAGGTAAATGGACTGTTTCGTGATCCAAATCTTTTACAATGTTATGTACAGGCTCTGGTATGCAAGCAGAATATGTTACACTGTTTCGCAAAGGTTCGGTCAAATAATCGCGATGCGGTTCGTGATAATCCGTCGCATGTTTCGCATCACGGAATCTCTGAGCCTCGTCGACATCTCGAGGCTCCGATATCTCCCCATCAACCATCACTGTCGTATTGACGAGCCTGTTTATCTGATGGTATATCCTTGAACACACTGGATCCTTGACGGGCGCTGGATTAAGTCCAGGGCGCCGACTTGCTCCATCAGTGCATCCCGCGTCCGAGTGACATCTGACCTTATAACTAACTGACCCTCTAGCTAGTCTCGACATAGTTTCCGCCTCTCTGTTACAACCCCGCATGCTGCTCGATTCTTTATTCATTGGCCTCATTTCCACAACCGGGTCATTCAAAAACGTATTTTTCAAATAAGTATTATAGATTATTTCACACAGGTCATCATGCTCCAAGTTATCTTCTGGACGGCGGTATATCTGCTCCGGGTTCCTAGATTCGACACAAATCAATTCGTCACAATGGTCAAAAAGCTGTCCGTTTAATTTAAAATTTGTATTTTCGCTGTTCACTTTCTTGCCAGCACCAACATGCTCAAACGGGGCGTTACCTTGTTTGGATAAGGAACGATCACCCATGTAGAAATGATCTTCCTCTCTGATACTCTCCCCTGGCCGGTAAACACTTCTTCTGACATCACGGCATTTATTTTTAGCCAACATATTGTTAGTTCTTCTGTATTCTGGGCTTGTAGAATAGCGCTCGCAGTTTATCATACTGTCAAGGGTTTCTGAAAAATTCCTGTTTGGCGCAATTCCGAGATTAGGACTGCTTGACTGAAAATTTGAAATATTTGTTTTATGACCATGCTTTGATTTTCCACTGCTGAAATGACTTATGTCATGGTCCAGGTATGCGTCGCCATTTATTTGTTCCTTATAAGCAGGATAAAAAGGATTGGCTGAAAGTTTACGTCTGGTAGTGTCCACAGTGGGGCTGGTGTCAGAAAATTTTACCCTGCATGTCGCTGTCTTTCGATTAGGATCCACACATATTTTGTCCAACACTCGAAAATCATCATTTATATCAACAGAGTTATCCTCCATTTCTTGGTGTGCAGTTTTTAACTGACCGTTCAGAACGGATGTGTGAATCGTGTGTTCGGTCCTGGCGCCACCTGAATGACCAGTTTCGGCCCTGGCGCCACCTGAATGACCAGTTTCGGCTCTGTAAGGTCCGTCTCCGACGCAAATATTTTTGTTTAATCCAGTGTGAGCCTCCATGCTCACGCACTGTGGCCCACTGAAAGCATGACGTTCTATTGAGTCGTGCGTGTTTCCCGGTAAGTATTTTACATCTTTCCTTGTCATCGCTGTACGCTCCCCGTAGTTGCTGATAGGATTGGAGTCTAATTCTGGTTTGTTCCGCCTAGGTGATATCGATTTATTGAACTCGTTGTTGGTGAGTGCTCCTTGAAAACTTTCAATTTTAGTTTGATCTGCGTCTAAATCAACGCCGCCGGATGTTCGCTGCTTACTCTCGACCCCAGCAATCTCCTCGGAGAATTTCAGATCGGTGGGCGCGAATAGTGGCTGGTCGTCCGGATAGAATGTGACGGGCGTGTCGCAGAACGTAATTCTCTTTCTCGTCTTCCGCGATTTAGCGCCATTTTGATCTTTCGGCGGCACGTTGTTTGTCTCGTCGGTTTCATATCTCGGCGGGGGGAGGCGTCTGCTCGGGCTCTTTAGGATCGGAGACTCTGGTGACTTGTAATTTTTGACTGTTGGTTGGGCGGCATTGTAACAGTTGCCGTTTGTGGTCTGCGGTGTGTTTTCATCTGGCTGTGTGTCTACGCTGCACACCATTTCTTCTTCCTGCTGGGACTGAGTGACTGGCAGGTCAGATTTGGGCTCGCCGTGAGGATGATTTTGAAGAACAGGATGCTGCTCCTGTGCAGACAGAGCTTCCGCTGGGCGGATCTCTGCACTCAATGCAGGGGCGTTGACCTGCCCCACACCGCTGGCCTGATCACTCACACCCTGGGGTTGGACAGATGCCGTTTCATTCGGTGTTGAGTCAAGCCCGGATTCTGGTGGGTCACATGGGCACTCGACTACATTCTGGGCCACTGTTACGTCTGCGCAGAGATTCTCATCACTCACTTGTGACTGCGTGCGAATGGCCTCATGAGTCTGGGAATTACACGTCTCTTGAACAGCTGGTTGTAGATGGTCATGGTCACCTGTATGTTGACCCTCATTATCAAGGCATGTTGCCTGGGGTTGTTGCTTATCTAGGTCAGTTCGATGAGGCCCGTGATCATCTCGATCATTGTAGTGGGGCTGATGATTTCCTAGATCAGTTGCTTTTGGTTCTTGATTATCTCGGCCATTTATTTTGGGCTGCTGACTTTCTGGGTCAAACGGTTTTAGTTTGTGATTATTTTGAACAACTGTTTGTTGCGTGTGACCTATTATATTAGCTGGTTTCGGATGTTGAGTGTGTAGGTTACGTGTTAATAGCGGTTGGTTATCTAGGTCAACTGTGTGTTTCTTTCGACTGGCCGTGTCACCTGGATGACGGAGCTGACACTTTAATTCTGCGTCCGGCCGTTGCTGCTTCTTGCTCTTATGCGTTTGAGCTGGGTTTGATTCCCAGAGCTGCGGAGTCAGATTCAACTCGTCTATCGTCGGTGAATCTAGACTTTTAAAGTAAGCTGTCTGACAGCGTGTGTCTGATTCATCACTTTGTGGCCGTCGATTTCTGTACCCCCTATGGTGCCGGCGCCCCTGCTCAGACACTCCCAGATGTCGGTTGTGATGTAGTTCGGCGTTCTCTCTGTGTTGACTTCTACGCTCCGACGCATGCGCGTCGTTAGAACGCTGGAAGTGAACCCTGCGATCTGGTTCTCTGTTGTGCTGATCTACGGTGCTCTCATTTCTGTTCAGGCGATGTCGCTCTGACACGTGCGTTGATTGCTCTCTGGTCTCCTGACCGTGGTGGGGGCACTGACCTCCCGTCCCTGGGGCGTGAGGGCCATCCCTGCACGCGCTGGCTGCCCTGGTCCTACTCTCCTTTGTTTTGCGCTTGTGATAGTCAACGCTGAAGCTCAGGCAACCCGCGTCTCGGTGCGACACAGAATCTAACAACGAACGTATGATTCTGTCCACGGGAAACACGACGTCCCGGGCATGGGCTTCTTTATTCGGGCCTTGCGGGGACAAGTCATGCTTTTTCGCCACGCCCTGGCATTTATCCCCTTTGCGATGATCATATTCCGCAGAATGTTCCCGCCATAATTTGTTGGCAGGTTTCTGAGTAGGCGTAGAGCTGTCGCGTCTGTTTCGGTTAGAGTTCGGTCTCTGCGCTTGCTTTTCCGGATGTTTACAAAAGGTCGTGTCTTCTTCTTCTGCCTCATTATCCCTGCAGTCACGGCGCTTACGATGTTTGGAGTGTCTTCTTCGGTCGCCATGGTTACTTTTGTTTAGTTCTTCCGGTGCGACGCGGTAACGATCGCCTCTCTCCACCAGCCTCGAGTATGGTATGGAAGACATTTACGATCAGACGTGTGGTGTTTGTACCTTACAAAATATTAAATATGGAAGAGAAAAAATAATTGAGAAGAAACAGACGTTAAATCTTATACTATGTGCATGTTTTAAATGTGTGGCACTAACAAAGCTGTAAGTGGCTGTGTTTGTGTGTGTGTTTGACTGAAGTATGATTGATTCATTCAAGACAGCAGAGTTTGAAAAACATGGTGTAAATAAAAAATTATGTCAAAAAAAAGTTTACAGAACAATACAATTTTTTTTGTTAGAAAAGTGTGTACTCCCTTGTACTTTTATTTATTATTAAAAACAAAATCAACATCGTGTGTTTGGTTAATATTATTATTTTTTGTCAGGTCGCTGATGAACTATAATCTCCAACATTTTCATGGTTTACTAATTTCTTTTTTGATGGTTAGCTCCCTTAAAACGCCAGATGTGATGATGCGTTTATAATTTCCACACACACGCTTTTTTAACGGCCTCTCTTCTTCTGGTGGGCGTCAATGCTGGACTGAAGCTTCCAGCACTTGACGAACGTCACGAGGATGAAACACGCCAGCAGCGCGACGACGACGTACGCCAGCACCAGCAGGATCTGGTTCACGCGGTTGGGCCTCGCTTCGACAACTTCCTGTGTCGTCGCCACAGGAGCGGCGGGCGATGACGGTAAAGGCGAGTGGGAGGGCGGGGACGAGTAGGCCTGGGAGGACTCGGGCCTCGGGGACTCGTCGTGGGAGTCGCTGTCGCGATGGGAATCGTCCTGGTGGATGGCGATCCTGGAGGTGGACGGGGCGGCGGGGGCGTCGGCGTTGGTGTGGCTGACGGACTGAAGCCCTTTGCTCTTTGACCCTTTGACCGCCCGGTCCTTGGTGGCTTTGGGTTCCGGGTATTTGATGTTCACGTCATTGTGGTAGAGGTCCTTCAGCGACTTGGAAGAGCCAACGTTGGCGTGAGGAATCTGTTTCTGGGTGCTGGCAACTTTCCCCAGTGATTTTTTCTGTTCCAGTTTATTCGGCATGTTTTTTTTTTAAACAACGGTAGTGGTCTAAATGCGAGAAATAAAAACCAGGGTACAGCTAGAAGAGTCCTCGATAGCTCGACAGTAGTACCAGAGACTCGCTTTGCGGACCAGGTCTCGAATTCTCAAACTAAACGTTGGTATTAGTAATTGAGACGAGCTGATTTCTCACATAAATATAACGGTTGACGTAAAATTTCCATTGGTCGTACGAAGAAGCCAATCACGTTGTTTGTTCATTTCCAATCTCAATCCATTCATGTTGTTAAAAAAAAAATCCCGTTTTGTTTTGTTAGATTTTAGTTTAGAATTTCGTTTTTTTTTTAAGTTGTTTAATTTCAATTCATCATACACAACAGCGGCTCTCAAGTTAGTTTCAATATTTATAGAACTTTGTAGTCAGCGCTGGTATCCAATCGTTATGCCTAGATAATTCATTCATCATCTCCTAATTGATGAACAAAATATTCACACGACTAAGTGAATTTTGATTGAATTTTTTTTTCCATTTGGGATCGTCTATAAGCGGAAATAAAAAGAAAACGGAAACTAAAGTACCTTATTTACTAAAAATCGTAAATAAATAGGCCTACATCTTAAATAGCATAACTTTGTGATTGGTTGTTTGCCGTTTAGCAAACAAACATTTTGTGTTTACTGATGTTTTAGTACGTATGTATATTTGTTACCAATAAGTTTTTTTCTTGATTATATACCACAGATATTTGACGATCGATGTGCTACAAATGATCAGCAGAATCGGATGCAACCATGACTTGGACTAAAGCGGCAGCAAATAGTGCGCCATGATATTTTCATATTTGTTTATTTCCGGTGCATCTAAAAACAATTATCGCTCCGCGACTCAATTATTAATTAGCGCTATTTTTGAGTTGAAATACATCACATGTTTAAAGTGATTATGATCACATTAAATTTTAATTTTCACTTGTCTATTTTTAGTTTGATGATTTTTGAATGATTGATCCTAATATTGTTTGCTGCCGTTATGATTAATTGGGGCCTTAGGGGCAAAGGTACATTTGGGGGCCCTCATTCTTTGCTGCTGCTATGATTTGTTTGGGAGTCAGTCCTAAGGGAAAACGTACATTTGGAGGCCCTCGTTCTTTGCTTCCTTTATGATTTTTTTGGGAGGCCCTAGAGGCAAAGGTACTTTGGGGGCCCGAGGCAAATGTATATTTGAGGACCCCAGGGAGAGGCGAAGTACGAGCAAGGGGTCTTTATTCTCGTCAGCTCATTAATTAACAGTTGGGTGTCAGAGGTGAAAGGGGGGGGGGTCTAAGATTTGCTAGTGGCGGTCCTGACAGCCTCATGTCATACGGTCCTAAACAAAACTTTGTCTCGAGCCCGTAAATATTGCTTCCAATACAGCGTCCCCCAAATGTAACTAACCGTCCCCCCTCCCCAACACCCCCCTCTCATGGTCTACGCTGCAAAAAACCATGGAAGTCCCAAGTAGCTGGTAATGTTGACATCTACAACAGAAATGGTTCTTGAACTTTTGAGATTCGTGACACACCGAGAAACCTGTTTACGTTTTTTTGCGACCTACGTGTAAAGCAACAAATGATATAAAAGCTAACGGTATACATAAGTCCCAAGTAGCTGGTAATGTTGACATCCACTACAAAAATGGTTCTTAAACTTTTGAGATTCGTGACACACCGAGGATCCTGTTAAAGTTTTTTTGCGACCTACGTGTAAAGAAACAAGTCAACGTTTTTACATTCACGATCAATTTAAACTATTAAAAATATCGGCGACCCGCCCAAACTTTTAAGAAACACTGCACTGTACCCTGGGCCGCATCAACCTAGGTGGCCTTGAGCACTGGCGCCGAGAGCCAACACGGGCCCCAGGGCAGGACATCATTGCGGGCCCCTTAATAAACAATAAGTCGTGAAAAAATTGACATGGTTTGGGCGGGCGGGCCCCCTGGCAATGACCCCCCCCCTCTCGGCGTGCCTGGCCTTGAGTAGCTGCCCCACTATCATAAAAATCTGCGCGGCAGAACCATCGTTACTTAAATTATAAAAAAAGTAAACAAAAAAAGGCAGACAACTGGATATATCTGTAGATACAAACCAGAGATCACCTCCCTTTATTTAACAATGTAACCCTTCTCGTGCTAAATAGTCAAATCATTTTAACTTTCCATAGTTTTATATTTTCCACCACTGCTTAACTGTTGTGCAGATAAACTTTGTTTAGTAAAGTACAGAGAGCCAATGAAAACCCATGAAGGCAGATGTCAGAGTTCACTTGGCTCTCTGGCCAACGCCATGTAATTTTGATTTTTTTAAAAAATCATTTAAATAATAACAAACAACAATATTCTCATGATCACAATATAAAATATTTTATATAAAATATATTTTTCAAAAATACACTGAGCATCACAAATAAAAAAAAGCCTGTTATGGCTTTACAAATCCATGGTGTATATTGTTTCCTTTAAAGTTTCTGGGTAAAAGTTTTTAAATTAAAAAAAAAAATGGATTAATTAAAAAATCAAGTTTCATAATAACAACAAAATAATAAAAAAAAAATATTCAAAGAACTACATTTACTGAGACTTGCAGTGAAATAGTGAATTATTTTTTGGCATGCGAGAAGTGATTGGTTCAGTATTGACATGAGAGAAGTGATTAGTTCAGTGGTGACAAAGACTATGGTGGTTCCATACTAATTTATTATCCGACTTTCAATCTTTTGAGAAGCTGATAACAACTGGTTGCCTGGAACCCCTTAGTGCAGCCGGGATGACTCAGGGGGACTGGCTATGTCAGGGTGACCCAGGACCACAGACTATATGTCACACAGTGAGAGCAGCAATATTTTAAAAGTCCTTAAAAAAAATGCAGCCATTTTCCTTTTTTTTTAATAACGCTGCACCTAAATACTGATACACAATAACTGAAATATAGTGGCTTTGGAAATGTCAATTAAAATTGACCCTGCGCATTCTGAGGGCAGGGCTGTTTCTTAGTGTTTCAGTGTGTGACCTCTGTCCTGCGACAGTCTTTTAGTTCAGTAAAGTTCAGAGTTAGTTTAAGCTGAGTCTGAGCTGGATCTTAACATTTTGATTATCTATTTATAAAAAAAAAATGTCAATGGTAAACAGGTTTCTATTAGACAAACTCTACGTGCACTACTTAAGTGTCAACTAAGCTCTTTTTAATCAAGTGAAATTTACATCCCTGCTATATGGCATGCCCTAATCAATGTAATTATCAGTTGAGGCAATAGTATAATACCTCATTCATTATAAATCTTTGAAAATTGATCAGTGTCACAATCACAGCTGCTTTGGATTCATTTCATAACTGATTAGGCAATCACATCCAATTCAAAGGTCAATCATTTTAAATTAAACATTTGCAATAAAAAAAATTTCACTCTTCTATTTACAACCATCTGGCTTGGGATAAAAAAAAACTACACACATATCTGACAGCCAGGTCGGCATGAGCGCCAGCGGCCAGAACATGAACCTCCCGTTGAAACCAACGATGTAGCGAGTCTTCGGGAATCTTGCGGTAATGGCGTGGATGTAGGTGTCCACAACTTCATCCAAACCCCTTGACACCAGGATGGAAAAAAACAGACGCACCAGGTGTAATACTGCAAAACAAATATAATCAAATGGTTAAAATGACTAATTAAAAGCATCATTTAACTGATCTGTGAAGTCTCTGTAGGGATCTCTTAGATCTACAATGGGACATTTTTTGCAGTGCCCTTCTTTCATCTCCACCATTGGCAATAATGCAATGGCCATGGAAGGAACTTCTACCATGACCTAATTGCTCCCAGGACCCTTAGGTTGACAGTGGACGCTTTACTGTATGACCATCTGTCCCCTCATTATGCTGATACCTTAGATTATGAGTGATAATCTGAATTATTATTGCTATCATAATTTTAAGTTTTTATTAGCCTCTTATAGTACAGAAAAAAAATGTATTGTGAAAAAAAATATTAAGAAAAGCAAATTTCATTAAAATTAAAAAGCAATTCCTTTTGTATGTCAAGTTAAAACTCATGAGTATTTCCTTTATTTTACATACAATTTAGAAATTCATTTTTAAGCAAATATAATGTACAGTCATACTTTAAATATTCTTAAAATTTTTTTTTTTTATGAAAGTTGTTCAAATTGGAATTCTTTCAAATTCCAAGTCAGGTTTTTTTTTAATTTTCTAAATGATTGGATTAAGTTGTTTTGGAGTATGAAAATTCATTTTTTTTTTTAAGTTTATATTTACAGGAAATGAAATTAATTTTGAATCGATATTATTTTAAAAATTATAAAATAAATGGGGAAAAAAAGCTGATAGCCGGCAGTCCAGAAGCTTGCTTGTCATTGGGCTATATGGCAGTCTTCAGATGTTGAGAGACACACCGAGTCTGATCTCACGGGCTCTAAGAGACTAAGTCTCAGCCCGCAGTAATCACATGAGAGAGTTCACAGAGAGCATTTAGTTGATTTTTACACCCCTGGAACAATGTGCTGTACATTTAAGCTCCATGGTACTGTTGAATTCCAGACTGTTCCATGAAACTCTGGAGGAATGACAACATATAATTTTTAAAGTGAGCATGAAACTAATTCTTACATTTGTCTTTAAACTTCACCCCATAGAACTCTTGTAAATCAGGGCTGAGCTTCTCAAAAACTGAATCCATTGTTTTGGAATGTATATCACAATCTGAAAATAAAAGATAAAAGAAAGTCTTTATGGAAAGTTTGCAGAATAAGATATAAATACATTTTTAAAAATACGGTGGATTCCGCTTAGTTGGGACAGCCGCTTAAGTGGGACAAATCTTAAAGAAACCAAACCAAGAAGCCAATAGTAAATTTGTATTTTTAACTGGTACAGCCGCTTAATTGGGACAAAAAAGCCTCGGTCCCGATGTGTCCCAATTAAGCGGAATCGACTGTACCCACAAACAACAATTCGGAAGTGTGAAATAATAAATTAAAAAAAAAAAAGATTACGCAATAAGTTATAAAAGTAACAAGTTGGTAAATGACATGAAAATTTTTTTTATAAAACAATGAAAATGATAAAAGTGAATAAAATTTTGGTATTCCAAAGAACACTTTAAGGAATTTTAACAAGGTGAGATTAAAAGAAAATAGGCTAAAATTTTATTAGAGTAAACCATTGAATTAATAAAAAAAAAGAATTTAGTTGTGACTAAGTGTCTGAATTAGATATTTCTTCACTATGGGACTGAAATTGGCTCAGTTAATATTTTTAAGTTTAGTTTCCTCTTAATTGGCATTCTAAAAAACAAAAACTAAATTTCATACTGTAATAAATATTATATGTATTAGTAAATGTATTAGGGTTTTGTAATGAACCTGATATATCAGTTGATGGTTAAAAAGATTAAGAAAGAGTTAAACGTCTTTAAATGACCGAATCTCCACATTTAAACAGATTCATAAATTATTTTAAAATCTAAAACAGCAGAGATATATGGCACGTAAGAGACGTTAACCACTGACCAGTTATATTAGTTTGGTATCCCCCTGGCTCAACGGTGTGAACACTGATCCCCATTTCAACCAGTTCCCTGCGCAGGCAGTCGGTGTAAGCCTCAACACAAAATTTTGATACAGAGTAAGGGGCTGGAATGATCGCAAATCTTCCAACTACACTTGCCATGTTCACGATTCTCCCTTTACATTTTCTCACTAAAGGCAGGAAGGTGTTGATGACTGATACCATCCCCAGTAGATTTACATTAATGGTTTCCTTAAGGAAAAAATACAAAAAAAAAAAAAAACAAATATTAAAAACAAATTAAATATATCATTCATACTGAGCGAAAGCCAACAATTTCTATATATATTAAAAAGTATTACCATTGAAAAAGTATAAAAGCAAAAATAAGATTAGGAATAAATCTATTTATATGATTTGTTTTTTTTCCCATACAGCAAGGATTATCGCAAAGCATTTTTAGAATATTCTTTAAAATTAAATTTAAAAGTTTCATTTGTTCCGAACCCTTTACATGGAAAAAAAAAAGTTATATCCATAGATGCTCTTCTTAATGGTAGCATTGTTTTGTGGTGATGCTATATGAAAGGAAGAAATTTGCTTCGAAGACATAGAATGTTTAAGTGGTTGAGTAACAGCAAAATAATATTTGAATACCAGAGGTTTTTAGGCAGGGTATAGACGTGTTTATTTATTAAAATTGCTTGTCAAATGCAGCAGACTAATATTTTAAATAAAAAAAAGAAAAGTAAAATATTTGTTCAACATCTTTGAATTGCATAAGAATACATATATTAATTACACCATGAATACTAAGTCTATGTAGTATGAATTTTTTGTAGGTTTTATTCTGGCATAGGTTTTTCAGAAATTATTGAAGCTCTTTATCAATCATAGCAATAAACCTTAAAATATTCATTCTAAAATTACTTGAAATTATAATATAGATGATAGTGAGACTTTGCAAAGTATTAAATAAAATGTCATTAAATATTTGATTTTATAATAATTTTTCTTGCATAGCCTGAAACAGGGTACTTATTTAGGAATATTGATGGGTCAATGAATATAAATCTTTTTTGTTGAAAGTCTCTTGGTGATATTTTGTTTCACTATCAAGCAGTAAAAACCAGACTCTATTCTGACATTTGGGTTAATTAGTAAGAGAAAATCTGTACATATTTTTTTTTACCTGATAGTCTGATTTGCCGAACCATTCACAAGCTCCAAAAGAACCAAACACTCCAGCATTGTTTATGATGGCCCATAAACCTATAAAAATGAACAATAACCTTTGACTTATTTACTATCACATTTATATGTGCTAAGATAATAAAACAATCTCATAATTAAGTTGTTAGGTTGTAAAATTATCTTCATCATCAATTAGTCTTTAACAAATTTTGTTGTTGGGGGACTACATAAAAAGCTTCAGAAAAGTTTAGTCAATTAGTGTTCTTATATACTTTCCAATATCATTAACTAGCTCCAAATATAATTTAAAAAAAATTGTGAACATTGAACAAAAAGCTGTATTACATTACATTTAACATCATAAATTTAGTTAATTACTAATTCACCTCTACCATCAGGTAGTTTGTCTCTGACAGTATGAAATGCCTCTCTGACCGACTTTTCACAGGTAACATCCATCTGAAGTGATGTCATTTTGTTAGAGCACTTCATAGTCAGATCTTTCACTTTTTCTTGGGTCAGACAGGCAGCAAACACGTTAAAACCTAGTCTGTCCAATTTAATGGCACATCGATATCCAAAACCTGATGAGGACAGATATATTAGCACATCAATGAATAAAGTTATATTTACCATAGCTGTGAATCGTTTAAATAATATTTCAAAGATTAACTAACCTGTGTCACACCCAGTAATTAGCACATAAAGGTCATCATAACTCTGTGATATCAAAATGGACCTGAGAACTTTATTTGCCAATGCAAACAAACAAATCAAACTTAAAGTTCCATACAAATATATGCTGTACCCCACATTGTAGTAGTCAGCTTGTTCCATTATAGTTTTCTAAAAATATAATAAACCTAAAAAAAATGATAAAAAACTTAATGAAATAGTTATAATAGACAAATAAAGTGATGACATAATTACTTATATTCGTTATTGGTTTTGTTTTATGGTGATTCATACATTATGGGCTTATGTAGCTACTATTCATAATGCAACAAGTCAGTATTAAGTAGGCACAATCCTAATTCAGGCCTTGATGAAATAATCTTAAGTCAAAAGCACATCAAATATTTGTGCTGCAGCAACAAGCAGAAACACCACAATATGTCACATATTGTCTTATTCTGACTCAACTTATAACTTATTAGTAGAGAATTTAAACAAAAAATGTTTCAATTAAGTCAATTATTGCTAATACCTATAATAATTAATATCATAATAAATACCCAGCACAAAAAAAAAAAAGAGATACAAATAATCTCGACAAAGATACGTTCCCCCATTAAAACCATCAGCAGGGCAGATGAGTTGTAGAATGTACTGTTTCGGTGGCCAAAGGTATTTTGAAGGATTGTCTGGTCGAAACATATTTTAAAGGGGGTTGATGGTTGAGGTTGACTTGTCATGTCATGTGAACATCCCCAGGACCTGATTAAAATCAATAGAACTCACCAAGCACCCGGTTGTCGACAGTCGAGCGTTATATGCTTATATTATTGCCAATGACAGTACATACCTAGCCTCATCTAATATTTTGTACTCATCAAGATTACATTACAAAGCTTGCACAACCTGCCCTAGGAATGATAAGTTTCAATACAGTTATCATGAGTTATGCCCCATTTGTTTACCTTTTTTCACCACCTTCTAATTTGTGCTTCGCACTTTTATGTACAAAGTAACACATCTATAAAGATGTAAAAGATCCCTTAGCCCTAACGGGCAGATGAAGTGTAGAATTCATCTGTTTCTATAACATCGAGCATATAAAAGAATTGTGTGGTTAGCACAACGCCCAGCCGCGTTTACTTTCCCCCCAACTTCAGACAGGTACCCGTTTAAGGCTGGGTGGACTTGTGGGACGACTTTGAAACACATTTCACCTGGAAAAATTCCCATGGTTCTCACCGAGGATCGAACCCAGGACTCTCAGGTTGACAATCGAGTGTCTACACCACTCGGCCATCCGTCCACTTGGTATTTTATGAATGACTGAAATGTGATTGATCTATTCTAAACCAAACTAGTCTACCTACCTACCTACATAATACCTACCTACCTACCTACATAATAATACCTACCTACATACATGGGCGTCGCTAGGAATTTTTCCAGGGGGGGGGCAAAAATTTTCCGGGGGGGGGGGCAAATAACAACTTTATGACATTTTTTTAAATGTAAGGGGGGGGGAGGAAGCAAATGCCCCCTTCTTATATGACATTTTTTCAAAATGTAGGGGGCAAATGCCCCCCTCTTATATGACATTTTTTCAAAATGTAGGGGGGGGGGCAAATGCCCCCCTCTTATATGACATTTTTTCAAAATGTAGGGGGGGGGGGCAAATGCCCCCCTCTTATATGACATTTTTTCAAAATGTAGGGGGGGGCAAATGCCGCCCTCTTATATGACATTTTTTCAAAATGTAAGGGGGGGCAAATGCCGCCCTCTTATATGACATTTTTTCAAAATGTAGGGGGGGGGCAAATGCCGCCCTCTTATATGACATTTTTTCAAAATGTAGGGGGGGGGGCAAATGCCGCCCTCTTATATGACATTTTTTCAAAATGTAGGGGGGGGCAAATGCCGCCCTCTTATATGACATTTTTTCAAATTTTTTTCAAATGCCCCCTCGCTTGCCCCCCCCCCCCCATGAATACGCCCATGCCTACATACATACCTACCTACTACCTACCTACCTACCTGCATACCTACCTACATAAATACATACATACCTACCTACCTACCTACCTACCTACCTACCTGCATAACTACCTACATAAATACATACATACCTACCTACCTACCTACATAATACATAAATACCTACATACCTACCTACCTACCTACCTGCATACATACATACATAATACCTACCTACATATATACATACATAACTACATACCTACCTAAATAATTTATACCTACCTACCTAACTACCTGCCTACCTACATACATACATACATACATACATACCTACATACCTTAACACCTACCTACCTACCTACCTACATAATACATACCTACCTACTTACATACATACATACCTATCTACATACTGGCCTTTAATGGTGGTAACTTAGCCTGGCGTCTACTGGTTCCCTGCACGAGATTAGAGTTTTGTTGCGGTATATAGAATGCAGCTACGATTCTAACCCCTCCCTCTACCCCACCCAGAAATGCCCAAGTAGATCTGCACCTAATTACGTTACCAAAAGCTACCCACCCACTAACTTGTCCCTCTTTATGTCTGCCTATCTGTTTGCTTGTATGTCTGGTCTCCCTGCTCATGCATCTCCATATTCGTCAGTGGTTACTTGTGAGTTGTAACATTATTATTATTATTACATCTAATTTGAAAATATTTTAGTTTCTATTAGGAATCGATACTTAGTTTTTTTTCTTGAATAGCAGACGTAAGAGTTATTTTTAACTCGTTATACTTTTTAACTCTTATTTTCAAGCCATACAGCTATTCACGATATTTTCCAACGACACTGCGACTATTTAGGGTAAATAATACGTACAATTTTAAAGCTGTTAAAAATCAGATTGCCTACAAAAAATCATTATTTCAATTGGCCATAGAAATATCTTCCTCTTCCTTTGGCTCTGCAGCCCATTTAGGGCCCTGGTCTGCCATACTACTCTTCTCTCTTCTCCCATTTTCCCGAACCATGGTCTTCCTCATCCACTCTCTCACTCCATAGAAACAAGGTGTTTAAAATATTAGGTTAAAACAATAACAACATACGCTAGTAGTATCTCCTCACTTGCAGTGAAGTTAATCAACAGGCAATACATCCTGTTACAACAAGTTAGTTCTCTATAGAATAAACTATTTAAAAAAAAAGGGGTGGCCAGGCTTGATGTCAATGAGAGCAACATTCCATTTTTAAAACAGGGGTGGCCAGGCTTGAGATCACTGAGAGCCACAATCCATTTTTTTAGAGCATTGTCCCCGTTTTGTCTGTCTGTCTGTCTGTCTGTCTGTCTGTCATCACCCTAGATCTCAACAACCATAAGTCCTAGACCCAGGATGTATATATCATTTTGTAGGTCTTGGCCTGCCATGTGTGCAGTAAAAGTTCATTTCGCGATCTGACCTCTGAGGGCCGTAAAAGGGGGCTTACAAAGTACCGTTTTTTACTATATAAGCTATATTAATAAAGGAGCGCCCTATATCTCAGCAACCATAAGTCCTAGACCCATGATGTATAATAATGTATATATCATTTGTAGGTCTTGGCCTGCCATGTGTACATCAAAAGTTCATTTCGCGATAGGACCTCTGAGGACCGGGCTTCAGGGCTCCTAAGGGGCTTATATATTACATATATGGCCCCATTCTACACCTTGTACGTTCAATAACCCATTCATTTGGTGCGAAATACTGCAGCACGTAGTTTCACCAAGATTTATTAAGAAACTCATCAAATGAAATAGTAAGCTTGTGTTCTGAGTTTAATTGAACGTATCAGAGCTATGCAACAATTGACGGAGTTTTCGGACGATTAAATGACTACAATTTCGAATGTTTTCAATTATGAGTCCTATTTCAGTAACCGCAAACCACTTGTAGTTAGATTTAAGAGAAAATATTTTTTTTTCAAATATGAAGAAACGTCTTTATAATATTTTTTTTTTACAGATATATGCATTACAAAATTGAATTTATAAACATTTCCAAAATTTACAAATATTTACACGAAAATGCGCTAACACTTCCTGTGTCCAGAATAGAACAGGCTTAATTGCTTGTTTTCAATTGTTTACAGTTTTACACATTTGCTATAACAAATACACAAAAATCATAATACAAAAAATTTCAACAACCAATACTTTATCATCAACAAACTTTAATGAGGTCAATTATCGAAGTATTGATGAATTTAAAATTTCTTGATTATTTAATCATTGTCTTTGACGTTGGCCAAAGTCTCTTTGTTGTTGCCCAAATCCTCTTTCAGGTTGGCCAAAATCTCTTTGAGGCTGGCCAAATTCTCTTTGGGGCTGGCCAGAATCTCTCTGAGGTTGTCCAAATCCTCTATCAGGTTGACCGAATCCTCTTTCCGGTTGGCCGAATCCTCTTTCCGGTTGGCCAAATCCGTTTTGATTTTGGTTAAATTCTCTTTGAGGTGAAATTGAATTCTCCATGGTACTGCCAACTAAAAACCCACTGAATATATTATGTTCATAGCTATTGGCTGTACCTGCGAACAGATAAGCAGGGGTGGCAGCTACAGCGTAGACGGTGTCCCCTCTTTGGCAATCAACAACAACGGTACGACCTGTGGATACATGTAAACGTTGAATATCTATCTATCTATCTATCTATCTATCTATCTATCTATCTATCTATCTATCTATCTATCTATCTATCTATCTATCTATCTATCTATCTATCTATCTATCTATCTATCTATCTATCTATCTATCTATCTATCTATCTATCTATCTATCTATCTATCTATCTATCTATCTATCTATCTATCTATCTATCTATCTATCTATCTATCTATCTATCTATCTATCTATCTATCTATCTATCTATCTATCTATCTATCTATCTATCTATCTATCTATCTATCTATCTATCTGTTAGTCTGATTGCATGTCTGTATGTCTGTCTTTGTCTCAGTCTGTCTGTCTGCCTGTCTGTCTATGGCATATCCGCCGGTCTAAGTTAAGAATGCATTCACGTCTGCTTTATCAAAACTATGGGCTCCAACCACTCCACCCCACCCGACCCTACCACTTCCCCTCCCGCAAGACTATGTAAAATAATGAAATATAAATGGAAGTTTGTCCTGAGCCTCTCCTCCTACCTTCTTCATTATACCCGATCTGCTGTAGGCCTACAAGTCATTACTTCACTGTATATATAACCACACACACAGAGAGAGAGAGAGAGAGAGAGAGATAGAGAGAGATATATATATATAGAGAGAGAGATAGAGAGAGAGAGAGAGAGCGAGAGATAGATAGAGCGAGAGATAGATAGAGAGATAGAGAGAGAGAGAGAGAGAAAGAGAGCGAGAGATAGATAGAGAGAGAGAGAAAGAGAGCGAGAGATAGATAGAGAGATAGAGAGAGAGAGAGAGAGAGAGAGAGAGAAAGAGAGCGAGAGATAGATAGATAGATAGATAGATAGATAGATAGATAGAGAGAGAGAGAGAGAGAGAGAGAGAGAGAAGATCGGTAAGAAACAAATGGCAGACGACATGTCACTGAGAGGAAGATCAAGTGCAGCGTTGATCTCCCCTTGTTAGCTCTTTGATTTTGGCTCCCACCCCCCTACCCACACCCCACCCTCTATTTTTTCGTGGTTTTACATCGTATAGACATCAATAAGTAAAAATCCCTAAAGATGCTTCAAGCAATTTCTTGCGCGACATGCAACTTGAAATGATAACTCGATCAATGACCAATGGTCAATGACCGATGACCAATTTTTAGTATACAGTGGGCGTATTTAGGGTCGCCTTGTAGGACGCCGGATCAAATGTTGGTTTGACAATAATAACAGAATGGTCAGGGGGAGGGGGAGGTCTACCAATGAATGAACTACAGACAGCCGCGCAGGGTAGGCGACTATGGAGAACTATGTCTGTAGAAAGTGTCCGTGCGTTTTCCCCCCCAACGATCACATCGGCGCCCGGGGCGTAATACCTTTTTAGTGACCCCCCCACCCATTCTAAAATCATATGACTTCACATGTAAAATATACTATTTGGCGCCATTTTGTGAGTAGCGCCAGGGGCATGAGCCCCCCCTCCCCCACCCTCCTGCCCTTTTTTCTACCCCACTGCACATCGGTTAAGGGTATGGTGATAATGATTTTCAGCCCCGGCGTGACGGGGCTTATCGATCATAAAGTTCAGGGGCCGTTCCTAGGGTTTTGGGGGGCCCTGGGAAATACTTTAGGAAAAAAAATATGGAGAAGGGGGTGGGGGCGAGGGGTGTCTTTGGCAAAAGTAACTTTAGTAGACCTGATGTAGAGATAGTGCAATTCACTAAGCTTTCCTGTTTTATAAGAACACTTTAAAGCGGTGCGTTAGTCAAAGGGCAACAATCGAACGGCAACCTATTTTTGCAGAGAGTTAGCCCCCCCCCCCCCTATAAAGTTTAATATTTATAATAACTCACTTCCAGATCCGTGATTCCTATCATCATAGGCGTTGACAGAGATGAGGTACCTGCCGCTGTGAACCAGGTTAATGGTCGCCAGACTGCGAGGTGTTGATAGAATTCCGACATTGAACACGTACAGACCTTGCTGTTGATATAACACATGAATGTAGTGTAAGGATTTACTCTTACTTATTCCATAAACACATTAATGTAATGTAAGGATTTACTCTTACTTCTTCATTAAACACATTAATGTAATGTAAGGATTTACTCTTACTTCTTCATTAAACACATGAATGTAATGTAAGGATTTACTCTTACTTCTTCATTAAACACTTCCTAGAACTGATTAATCTTTGAATTTTGTTTTAAGTGTTTTTTTCCTTGCATGTTTTACAATATTTATGTTTAACACTTTATACAAAATACAGAATACATATTTTTTTTAAATTGTGGGTCAAAATTAAAATTACTGCGTCAGTACAACTATATTTAATTTGGCTTGGAAAGTTAGAAAAAAAAAACAACAAAACTGTGAAAGAAAATATTTGATTGACAAAGGATAGAGGAATTAGTTTAAAAAACAGCATTAATAGTAACTGGTTACTCATAATACAAAAATTCAAATCTATTTACTGTAGTTGATTTCTTTCCCATAAAACTTTATAAAACACACACACACACATACCGATGCATTTATACAAACATGAAATATTTATAAATGAGAAGTGACTACACAATCAGATGTGGAATTGTTCATAAATAAGACGACACAAACAGATGTGGAATTGTTCATACACGAGACCACACAAACCGATGTGAAAATGTTCGTACACGAGACCACACAAACCGATGTGAAATTATTCATAAATGAGACGACACAAACAGATGTACTCAGAGCCGTCCCCAGGCAATTTGGCGCACTAGGCAGTCATCTATTAGGACGTTCGCCCCTTCTGCATGAATAGTAAAGGAAGTGTTTTTTTTTCTAAAATTTGGCGCCCCTAGCAATTTGGCGCCCTAGGCAGCTGCCTATGTCGCCTATGCCCAGAGCCGGCCCTGGATGTACTTACGACAGGGCATGTAAATATTCCAGTCGCCGGATCATACCCTCCTCCGATATTTGTGAGAACCGTTTCAAATATCACATTCTGGCCTTGTGTTAGTACATTCCCATTGTTGCTTTTTGCAGAGAAACCAACAGAAGCTATTCCAGTTGGAAAAGAAAAAAATACTTTTATAAAAACAGCCATATTTTTTTTATCAATAGCATACAAAAAGTTAATTTCGGCATCAAAAGTACTGGTTAGTTTTGTCGAAATACCATTCTGGCTATCTATCTAACCCGAGGGCCAGGGGTTGCTCATTACAGATTATCATTTTTCTTTTTTTTTTGCAAACCAAATATATGTAATGAGAATAGCTCAAAGCGAAACTAATCGTATTACAAGAATGTCAACTTCACCTGCTTCTGATTGGCCGGCGATGATCAAAATGGCCGCTGTCAGATAAAGTGGACAATACATGGTTGAATTTCAGAGGCTGGCAAAGAGACGTCAGATAGAGAGCCACCTGAGGTACTGACTCGCTTCAACTGGGTCGGCATTTTTATAGAAAGCATAAACATCAAATTTAAGGATGTTGCCGGGTTAGTCCATGTTTGTGTGGGAAGATGGGGTGGAGAGTTTGAGTGTTGAAATGAATGAGATCATTCACTTGTGAAACCATTCCAACTGACGTCATAATCTATGCGTGCATGTTATCGTTTCAGGCTGCGTTTTTATTTTAAACAACATTTTAAAGAACTCTTACTTAGATCTGAAGAAATGAACAAAACGTAAAAGAAAATAATACAGATCAAAGTAAAATCTTTTTTTTTTAAATTTTATTTGCGATTGTTTATTATTGTCAATTATTGGTTCATTGTGTGAAATGTAAAGAGCCATATGTTATGGCCATCACTGGCTCATTGTGTAAAATGTAAAGAGCCATCTGTTATGGCCAGCACTCCGTATTTTATGACAATGTTGATCCGCCGATGTTTGCTTGTAATAAACTATTATCGTTTAACAGACGCGGTCTATGCATTGGAGTTAAACGCGCGGGGGTTACGAATGATTATCAAATTTGGGGCCTATATTAATATCTAAATGTCCATCCCATAGAGTACGGTGCCCAAACGGTTGTCACATTCGCCACACCTGTAAGGCCGCTAAAACTGTTGAGTCCAGGCAGTCGGAGTGTAGCCACTTTTATACATCTCCAGTACAAACAAACCTTCTAGTATATGCCAGTATTTGTTGTGAATACCAAAACACTCCAATTAAATAGCCTTTATTTTCATGTAGTAAATACTTTTGGTCAACATAAAGCAATAATTCGCAGAAAATGAATGACAATGCTGAATGCTGTTTTCTTTTAAAATGCTAACCCAACAACATGGAGAAATTGTATCCAACAATATGGAGAAATTGTATCCAACAATATGGACAGATTATATGGGTTGTTGATGGCTCATTGCCAGTATAATGAATGATTATTTAAGATTACTTCTTTCTCTCCTGTTGCGCAAATTTAAATTTAGATAAAGTTAACACTCTTTCAGCCTCACAGTAAATGGAGTGAATTACACACGGATGGTGGTGCGGTAAAGCGCTCGACTGTCGACATGAAAGTCCCTGGTTCGATCTCCGGTGAGGAACAATGGATATTTCAGGTCATGGTGAAAGTCCACGCTATATCTCCCGTGGTGCCTCCAAGGCCATTGCACTATCGGCTTTAGTGGGGATAAAAAGAAGGGCACCATAAAAACCGCCCCGTTAGTGGTTTATAGCAGTGGTCCCCCCCAACCTTTTTCTCACCACGGACCACGGTCAGCGTTTGATAATTTTACCGCGGCCCACTGGAAGGCGAGACGGGCGTTAATTATTTCTCGTCCACGGAACGTCGCACAATCACGTGATAAATAAATAAAAAATAAAATAATGTATTGTTTCTTTGGCGGCCCAGTAACATTCGTTCCACGGACCGGTACCGGTTCGCGGCCCGGGGGACCATTGGTTTATATAGGATCTAAGAGATTTCATCTCATCCTCACATTTCGTAGTATTAGCTGATTATGTTTAAGAAGTAAGTAAAAGAGTGAGATCAAGTGTGAAAAGAGGAAGAGAGAGTGATAGACAAGAAGAGTAGGAAAGAGAGTGAAGGAATAAAAGAGTGAAAAAGAGATTGAAAGTAATCAAAATAGAGCGAAAGAGTAAAAGAGAATTCGACAATAAAAATTTGTAAAAAGATTGAGAAAGATATTCAAGACGGTAGAGAAAGAGAAAGAGAGAGAGACAGAGAGAGAGAGAGAAAGAGAGAGAGAGAGAGATGGAGAGAGACACAGAGAGAGATGGCGAGAGAAAGAGAGATGCAGAGTGAGATGGAGAGAAAGATGGAGAGAGACAGACAGAGAGAGAGAGAGAGAGAGAGAGAGAGAGGGAGAGAGAGAGAGAGAGAGAGAGAGAGAGAGAGAGAGAGAGAGAGAGAGAGTGAGTAAAGTATTGAAGATTCAGTGGATTTGCATCAGTTCCAGCATTTTTGTTTGTTTTTTAATTTTAATTATTTTTTTTTTTCATTGTTGACATCTTTACTGAAAAGCAAAAACATACAAGTACAGAGTAAACCACCATCAACTGTTATTTAAAAACAAATTCAATGATAAAAGTCAAATGGAATAAGAATTAACACTAAAAAGAAAAATATGTTTACTAAAAGATGAAAGTAAACCTGGTGAACGGATCATATCCTGACCGACTCTTTTGATGAATCGATTCATTAATGTACAAAACATTGAAAAGATTTAATGACAAAGAAAAACTAGTCTATAATCAAAGTTTTACATTTGATATGATGAAATGATAAAAAAATTTCACTGATTGGTGAAAGATTAAATTATACGAGGTATAAAAGGGAAATTGAAGTTTTAAATATATTTATGAAAAAGATTATAAGTGCAAATTTATGAAGAAATAAAAACAAACTATTTTTAACATAATAAAAAAAAATAAATGAGAATTAAATCAATAATAATAATAATAATTTTCCAATTGACTCATAGTATTCAAAGTTTGAAATAAATTAAACTTTCTATCTGTTTACATGAATGATGAACAGCCCCGTAGCGTGAAAATTCTACAGGGGGGGGGGCAGGCATTCTACAGCAGGGGCCAGGCAATAGCTGGGGGGGGGCAGGCAATACATTTTACAAAGTAGAACAAATAAGCAGGAGGGACAGACAAAACGCTACGGGCCTGATGATGAATGAATGGTCCCCACAGCATTAAGATTGTTGTGTTTTTTTCAATTTAAACCCTGGCAAGTGCTATAATTAGCTTTTCAACTTTAATACAATTTGTTACTGGCAGTGATCGCCCTTTGCACCTAAATAACACTGCTCAGACAAGATAATGGCTGCCTGTTCAGATTTTTACTAGTGCGCAAACCACAGAGGAAGAAAACAGTGGCGTAGCGAGGAGAAGGTGCAAGGGGAGGAGGGGAGTCATCATGTCCCGTGCGCTACTCACAAAGGGACGCCAAAAAGTATATTTTACTTATAATATTATATGGTTTTCAAATTTGGGGGGGGGGGAGGGGGCTAAAAAGGTATGCCCTCATGGAACCAACTTTATATTTGCGCCATTATTTCCCATCTGTCTCTTAGAAGAGCCCAAACAAAAGTATCTGCTCCCGGGCGTCAACAGACATTAATCTGCTTCTGGTAATGCCCACTGTCCTGATTTGTTGTTAATGTAGACAAAAACAACATACTACCAACTTACAAAACATTTTAAGTATGTCAACAAAACATTTAAGTATGTCAACAAAACATTATAAGTATGTCAACAAAACATTATAAGTATGTAAACAAAACATTATAAGTATGTCAACAAAACATTTAAGTATGTCAACAAAACATTATGGGTATAAAAATAAAACATTACAGGTATGTAAACAAACCATTATAAGTTATGTCAACAACATTATGTATAAGTATGTCAACAAAATATTTAAGTATATCAACAAAACATGGACAAGGGGCAAACAAAACATTAGTAAGTATGTAAAATAAAAGATTATAGTATACCAACAAAACATTATAAGTATGTATACAAAACATAGTACAACGGTTAAATTATAGAGGATCACTTAAAAAAAAGTTGTGTCTGTTGATGTGTAAGTTATTTATAAAATGGGAGGGAAAAAAATTCACTCACAGACATTTGTCAGCTTATTATACTCTTAATAATAAGTAATATAATATGTAAACAAGATTTAATCCAGAAGTTTCAGTTAGGGGAAACACCTAGCCTAGCCCACACAGTAAACAAGAGTTGCGTCCAGGCACGCCGAGAGGGTGGAGTCAGGGGGACCCGGCCGCACCGACCATGTCAATTTTTCACGACTCATTGTTTATTAATGGGCCCGCAATGATGTCCTGCCCTGGGGCCCTTGTTGGCTTTCGGCGTCCCTGGTTGCGTCCGCTGGTGTATGACTTGTGTACAATGAAGAAAAAAAAAGTCCATGAAGATACTGCCAGCTATATTTTAAAAATATGTAAACAAAGCTTAGACTTTAGACTAACGGTTCACGGCCAACTTGACCTATCTAGAAGCCCGCGAGCCAGCTTCAGTTAGAGGAAAGACCCAAGCTAGCGGTTTCAATAAGGGGGAAACAACTTGCCCGCACAGTAAACAAGAGTTGTGCCTACTGGTCAAAGCGAATTATTTGTGCTAAAATGTAAACAAAACATTGGTTTATGGTCTCATTCGGATGGATCTCGTGGATTGTGTCTTTTTGGTGGATGACATGTGTGTCGTCAGAGACGGATTTCACGGCGGGCACACAGGGGGGGGGGGCTCTAGGCCCCGACTTATGAAAGGCCCCGCTTTTCTTTTTTGTTTTGTTTCAAATGACAGCAGGCTTGGTTTCATATGTGAGATTTATAACACAAGCTTTCAATCGTCGGTAAAACATAAAAGCAAGATTTGTTTAGTTACCGTTGCCACTCTTATTTTGGCCAGATAGGCTAGGTTATAACATTATCATCTTTTAATGTATAAGTGTTATCGTTTGTATACATATCTGTCTGTCTTTTCATCATGGCTTGTGGATTTTTTAAAAATGTTTACTAAAATTATAAAACGTATTTTTATTAACCCAAAATAAAATCACTTTACAAAAATATGGTTACCTTTCTAGGTAACGGTGGAATTATTTTGAAAGATTTTTTTACTGTCGCAGTTATCCTAGTCTCCAACCCAAAATGTTTGCAAACAACGCATTGAACGTGCACTCTCTAAGTTGTGGTCAAAGAGAGATAACCGTGGAATTATTTTGAAATATTTTCCCTGTCCCAGTTACCCTAGTCTCCAACCCAAATGTTTGCAGACAATACTTTAAGTTAAAAGTTTGATGTAGGAAGTGCTTGTTTCCGTTGTTAGCCAGACCAAAATTTATTCCAATAACAAGTAAAATTGGGTATGCATTGTACTAGCGATACAATCACAAATAGAATATTGACTGCGGCTATTGAAATCATATTTATCTTAATTTTTTTTGTTATATTTTTCTATTTTTAATATCGAGTTCTATACCGTGCCTATGGCTACACAGATAAACTGTATGTCTCTGTGTCACTTACTTTCTTTGCTGACATACTATAGTGAGAGTACATTAAACATATCCAGTAAATTATTTTTGTTATATCTATTAGCATGTTCTCTCTAGACTATAATTAAAACTTCCAGCAGATGTATATAGATCGACTTCCCAGCTCTTGCTAGACATTCTTCAAGCCAGTTTTGAAACACATTAATTTTTTATAGACCTCTTCGATTTAAACCAAGGACGCAAAGTGATCTGTCATAATTTCTAAATACAATCTTTAAAACTGTATTGAATATTTTACCTTGTGGTGAGTCTGGTTTTAGCAAGTATAAAATGACTTAGTGAAATAATAGTGTTATTGTTGCTCAAATGAAACAGGTGCACAATATCAACAATACTTCTGGAATGTTTCTACTAAGGATGTTTCTGTTTAAGTCAACATCAACAGACACAGAGCGTTGTGCCGTAGTTATGACGGAGATCTGCAACTGTAGTTGTGACGTGCATACTGCGAGGACAAGATCTGGGGGGAATACGGTTGGACAGTGACCCCCATCACTTGATGTCTGGTCAGCCGTGACATGACGTCATTAAACAACGGTTGGACTTGTTTTCTCAGAGTTATGCTGAAAATAAAACACATTCACATAGTGTTGAGAGGTCAATTAATCTTCCCCGATATTCACACTTACATACACACATATACGCACGTACACACACACACACACACACACACACATAGAGACAAAGACACACACACAGACACACACAAACACACCAGAAACCATATCTGAAAACTTCCGATACTAAAAAAATATTCTTAATAGCGCTAATTTTTTTACAATGTTTGCTAGTTTTTATACCTATATAGCTGATTACTAGTAGGTCACTGGAATTTCCAGTTTTAAACCAAGAAACAATAAATCAGAGTTTAGTTTATGGGGATTTGTTATCGTGACTATGTTGCACTAGACAAATAGAAGCGAAAAATGTTTGACACGGGATAGTTGCATATTCTGCGATCGTACCTGAGCTCTGGCATTGATGGGCAAAAGTTACAAAATTTTAACTAAAATGTAACTAACTTTCAGTTAAACTCTTTTTTAAAAGTTAAATAGAAAGTTTAACTTTTAAAAAAAAGTTAATTAAATCATCAGTTCAACTTCATTTTTTTAGTTATAACTAAAAAAAGTTTAACTAAAATATTGTAACTAAAAATATTTCCTTTCCATTTATTGAATATTTCGGAAAATTTCAAATTATCATGTGAAAATTTTGTCTTTGACCTTTTCGTATTCATAAAATTTCTTTATTTAACGTCTTTGGTTTGTGTATTTCCTTCTACTTTTTGGGCGCGTTGTTTCGATCAACCGGTGCACCACAGCCGCCATTGTTATGAAACAGTTGAAATTGTCTGTGAAGTCGAACTTTATTTAAGAAACCCTTCCACAAAAAAATTCTTCATTGCTTTCATATCCACGATTGGCTGATGCATTTTGTAGATACAATGCAACACTTCCCAGTAGTGCAGCCATTGAATGACTTTTTAGTGTTGCGGGCCAAATATTAACATCTAGAAGGTGTAAAATGTCCGATGTTCTTTTTGATGAATCAGTTTTTGTTAGATATAAATTAAAAAAACTAGTTTGAAAGCTGTTATTGTTATAAACCTTTTGAAAATGTTAACATTATAAGCAAAATGATTAGTGTGAATAATATTGATGTTTTCATTAATTTACCTATGTATTGTTTATTAAACGTTTAAAATTTTCATTCAAAAATATGTTTGTTAAAATTCACTTCAATTAAAAAGTTAGTTCAAAAAAAGTTAAACTAAAAAATAAAAGTTTCAGTTAAAAGTTAAACTCTTTTGATAAAAAGTGAGTTAACTGATAATTTAACTAATTTTAAAATAGGTAGTTACAACAATAGTTTAACTATTCATTTCTAATTACTGCTCATCACTGCTACAAAGATGAAGGCGAGAAGAACAGCAGATGACCTCATTTCGCTTTTTCACTTAAAAGTCCCTAAAATAATAAGATGCGTATCTCTTAGATCATGTGGAACACTAATGGGGCCTTTTCTTTTTAAGAGACCCCTTCTTTCAACCCCTACCATAGCCGATAGTGCAATGGCCGCGGTGACACCAACTAATATGGAGTTGACCTTGGACGACGCCCACGCTTGCACAACCAATGTCAAGGCTTCAGCTGGGGAAACCAGGACAGGCAGTGACAGTGTCCCCTCAGCGATAATCGAACCCGGTATCTTCATTCACCGCTAGATCCACCGTACCACCACCACACACAAACACACACACACACAGTGTAAGACTTATATATATGCCACACATGATATAGCTTAGGGCCCCTACTTTCTTTGGGTGGGGTGGTGGGGGGGGGACAAAACTGTCCATATCAATAGTTAAATAAAAGCAAAAGTAAAATTCCCTTAGCCCAAATGGGCCGTCGGGGCAGATGAAGTGTAGAATTCGCTTGTTTCTATAACCTCGGCTTATGAAGAGATCGTGTGGACTTGTGGGACGACTTTGAATCATAAATGAATGCAAACTGGCCAAATATTATTCTCAAATGATCTAACTGGGGGCAAAAAAAACTGTCCACCTTTTTTTAAATTTTAGAAAACAAAAGATCACAATAATGTTTAGTTTGTGCATTGGTTTTGTTTATTATTTGAATGTAATACTAATGTAATACTAATGTAATAGTAATGACCTAGCTTGGGCAGGAACAGATGTACCCTCCTGCGAAGTTTGAATAAGTAGGACACTGTATCACGGTCACCTGTCCATTCACAGAAGCTATATAAAACGGTGAGGGACTAACTGCCGGACAGATTGTATTGAGCTGTAAAGTAGATTCATTAAAAAAATATTTTTTTAAAGACACAAAAGTGATACACGGTAACGGGGCAATCTATTGTAATGCCCCGCGTGATTTAAATTATAGATATTGAAAAAAAATATTTTCGTAAAAATGAAGTAATGTTTATGGTGATCATCATCTGGTTGCTAAGAATAGATATAAATACTCCATTTTAAATAATTCGAATGGCCCCTTTCTCTATTCCCCAACTCTCTATCTCTTATCCCCAACTCTCTATATCTTATCCCCAACTCTCTATATCTTATCCCCAACTGTCTATCTCTTATCCCCAACTCTCTATCTCTTATCCCCAACTCTCTATATCTTATCCCCAACTCTCTATATCTTATCCCCGACTGTCTATCTCTTATCCCCAACTCTATTATCCCCAACTCTCTATCTCTTATCCCCAACTGTCTATCTCTTATCCCCAACTCTCTTATCCCCAACTCTCTATATCTTATCCCCAACTCTCTATATCTTATCCCCAACTGTCTATCTCTTATCCCCAACTCTCTTATCCCCAACTCTCTATCTCTTATCACCAACTGTCTATCTCTTATCCCCAACTCTCTTATCCCCAACTCTCTATCTCTTATCACCAACTCTCTTATCCCCAAATCTCTATATCTTATCACCAACTGTCTATCTTTATCAAACACCCTTTCTCTCTATCCCATTGCTAACTTCACTCCATTCTAAACTCCTCCAAGGGCCCCATGACTTCATCCAACACCCCCCTCTCTCTCTCTATCTCATCACAGAATGAACTCCATGCTACACAAGTCTCAGTTTTGTGTGGGCACGTGACTTAAACAGGAGGAGTAATGGCGGCTGGGTAGTGTTCCGTCCACAAAACACATCTAGTACGTGGTGGCTGAAATATTCAAATGTGTTCTTCCACTCATCTTTCCCGAAGATCTCAGTGGAATCATTACTTAACCTTAGATCGTGTTGTTCATTGATTATTTGTTCAAAACAATGCTTTGACTTTGCCTGTATCTCACAAATCATAAATATTTCTAATTCATCAACTGGTAAATAAATCTCAAACAATGGACCTTCCTAAAAGAAGACTTTCTAAATTATCGATTGATACAATTTCCATAGCGATTAATGTTCTAAAATCCCAACATTAATTTCAAAATATATTTTTTATTCACCTGTCTTTTGGAATTTATTGGACACAAGGCCAGACTTCCAGGCAAGCACATACGCTGTGAATGAGATAATGAAATTGTCAATATGGCATGAAACACTTTGTTTTAATTTTCAATACACATAATATTAAAGTATTCTAGATAGAGTTTTCTTTGATAATTGAAACTAATTGCGTCTACTGGAAGCAGTAATACATTAACACTAATTGCGTCTACTGGAAGCAGTAATACATTAACACTAATTGCGTCTACTGGAAGCAGTAATACATTAACACTAATTGCGTCTACTGGAAGCAGTAATACATTAACACTAATTGCGTCTACTGGAAGCAGTAATACATTAAGATGTATTGCGTCTACTGGAAGCAGTAATACATTAACACTAAATGCGTCTACTGTAAGCAGTAATACATTAACACTAATTGCGTCTACTAGAAGCAGTAATACATTAAGACTTATTGCGTCTACTGGAAGCAGTAATACATTAACATTAATTGCGTCAACTGTAAGCAGTAAAACATTAAGACTTATTGCGTCTACTGGAAGCAGTAATATATTAAGATTTATTGCGTCTACTGGAAGCAGTAATACATTAACATTAATTGCGTCTACTGTAAGCAGTAAAACATTAAGACTTATTGCGTCTACTGGAAGCAGTAATACATTAACGCTTATTGCGTCTACTGGAAGCAGTAATACATTATACTAATTGCGTCTACTGTAAGCAGTAATACATTAAGACTTATTGCGTCTACCGGAAGCAGTAATACATTAAGACTTATTGCGTCTACTGTAAGCAGTAATACATTAAGACTTATTGCGTCTACTGTAAGCAGTAATACATTAACACTAATTGCATCTACTGTAAGCAGTAATACATTAACACTAATTGCGTCTACTGTAAGCAGTAATACATTAAGACTTATTGCGTCTACTGTAAGCAGTAATACATTGAAACTTAGTGCGTCTACTGGAAGCAGTAATACACTGAGACTTCACCTTGGACAGGATTGTCCCCAGGCTATTCAGCCAGTTGTTAGGAAACAGTCCAGTGTTCAGTGAGGAGATGATACCCTGAAATAGTTGAAATGAAATCTCATTACCCAGTAAAATAAAAAGACAAAACATGAATTATGTAGCCGTTGGTCAAATATTTCTTTGTCGATTCGATCAGCTGAAATAAATCTAATATCTTTAATTTGTTTGTATTTTTACAACATAACAATTTATACAGTTTTACAGTGACATGTAGTAGATCAGAAAAAGCCATTAACAAGACGCGGTTTTTTTTTCCCGCCTGATCTTATAACAAGTCTGGCATTCACCGTTGGCCAATTTTGAAGGGCCCTTTATACATTATATCCCCATCATCCCTTGGGAAATTTAGTAATAAAGGACCATATATTAATGGGCCCAGGTAGGCCCGTGCACAAATACAGCTTTATCTGCATCAACATTATTGCCTATAAAGCAACGGCCTTTGGGGTGGTGGGGGGGTGCTGTAAGACCAGGCTCGGATTCATTTTACTGTGACTTAAGGCTCGGCTTCAGGCCCGCAACTGAAATGGGACCTAAAATTTGCAAAATGTATAAACATGTATGAATTATAATGTAATATGTCTACAATTTATTTTTTCAAATTTCTTAGTTTTTGTGTTTGAAGTTCGCGGGAAACAATCACGCGAAATCTGTAACGATAATTATAGTCATATAAAGGCGAGACGATGAGTTTTCAGCACTAAGATTTTTAGCTTCATTAGAGTAAAGATTTTAATTTGGCTCTGCTAACCAGGGGCGCCGAGAGCCAAAATTGCCCCAGGGCAGGACATCATTGCGGGCCCCTTAACAAACAATGAGTCGTAAAAACATTGAAATGGTCGCGACGGCCGGGTCCTTCTTATAGATGCTGGCCCCCAGGCAATGACCCTCCCCTGACCCCCGCCCCCCCTTCTCGGCGTGCCTGCTGCTAACACATAGGGTGTCTGGCGTGGTAGTGGGACTCGAACTCGTGCCTCACAGCTACACGATTATAGGAACTTATAATAACAACAAGACTGACCTGAGGTCTGGCTGTAACACTTGCAACCAGCAGCAGGGACAGTACAACTACGAGCTTCATTTCTGTATGATGGACTGAAGAGAAAAAAAATTAATGCAGAAATATTTTATCTGCAGAATGGAATGTCGCTATAAATAATTCTGCACTTGGGATATCCTCTATGACGTCATATTTTATTCATTGAAATTTATACTTTTTGTAAAAAAAAAAAAAGCGCGACAAGTAATCAGCCAGTTGTAAATATTACATTGTTAACTATATGCTTCTGTTCTTGCTGTCGGTTTGCGTGTAGTTTTTAAACGATTATTCTCATATTAAACATTTTATTGAGATAAAACCTTTAATTGTGAATGCAAAGGGCAACTACCAGTAAGTAAATATATGACTTTTGAAAACCAAAAACATGGATTAGCCGTCTTTCATCTTAATTAAACAAAACAAACAAACAAACAAACAAACAGACAAACAAACTTTCTGTGTCCATGTACCAAAAGATTCTGAGCTTTTAAAAAAAGTATTATCGCTCGAATTATATAAAAAAAATGAGGCGAAGTTTCAAATAGGTAGAAAATGTAGTAGACCATTTTTTTTTTGAAATAACGCACGATTTGTTTTGAAAAAAAAAAGGAAAATCAAAAGACATACAAAGCATATCTTACTATTTTTTTAAAATATTTTAAAAATATTTTGTATAAACGTAAGAAAATGAACAACTTACAGACTTTTCGCTACTGGAATGTTGAGGTAACAAACCGCCAAATAAAAATATTTTTAAAATTGGCTTAATTTATATATAGGTCTATTCGATAGATGACTTTGATGCTGATTGCGTTATATAGGCCAGTGACAATCAGCGGCGTACCACACAATGTATTACGACAACTAGTTGCACTGATCTATGTATATGTCGGCCTAGAATAGTTCGTGTGGATAGGCTAACTAGGTGGGTGAACAGAGCCCTTCCCCCCCCCCCCCACTGAATCCTGGGCAAATTTTGGGAAATTTTCAAAATAATGAAGACCAAAATTGAAATAATTCCATTTCAAAGAATTTGAAATCAAGCCGAAATTCTCCCATGACCATCACGATATAAAGAACTAAAATTAAAAGTTCAACGTTCTACTTTTTTAAAAATTTCAATGTCAACATAAGAAATGAACTTCATGTACGAAGACAATGAGAAAATCGTGCATTGATTCGTTTATTTTTGTGTGTGGTTGTTATTTCTATTCTCAGACCCCAAGGGTCTGTTATCTTATCTTCATTAGTAATTCATCTAACCAGCATTTCTCTATTACCTGAAGTCACAGTGAACGTACATAATTGACCATGTTTATCTTTTTCAAGACATTGCATAAAAAAAAATTGACAATGATAATAACAAAAACCGTTTTAATGTACGGAACAATTTTAATCTTATATTTATAGCAATTAATATCGACAGACTGTAAATAAAAAACCTTTTCTCGAATATTTTAACTTATTCAATTTGAAAATACTGATTGCAACTTTTTTTTTATTTTACTCATCGGGGAAGTAAAGAGCCTTTAGTCTTTAAGGGCCATCGGGGCCTATGAAAGATGTATTCGTTTCGTTAATCTCTGGACATAAAAGGGATTGTGTGGTCAGCATAACGCCCCCCCCCTCCCCCACCGCCGCCTCTATTTAAGTCAGGCACCCATTTAATGCTGGGTGGACACTTGTGGGGGCATTTTAACAACTTCCACCAGGACCTGGGAAAATTCCGGTGGTTCTCGCCTAGCATCGAACCCAGCACTCTCTGGTCGAGCGCTCTACACCACTTTTTGACAATGATGTTTCATCTGAAATGAAGTTAGCCATGGTTGCAGCACTTGACACGATAACAACAGAATAGCCTTCTGTCCAACATTACAACAAAATAAACTTTCTGATTTCTGATTTATAACAACTATATTGTTGGCCAGAAGAAAGTTGCTAGTTTGAATGATGCAACCGAGCGTGGATTCAAGCATTCAATGGAATATTACCCAATCAAGAGGAACAGAAACAGTTTCTGTTAGAAGCAGTAGAGAAACACCGTCGTGACTTTCCTAATGCTAACAAGTCCACCCGAACTATCCCAGCCGCAGCTAGAATATCATTACTTGGACTTGAAGACATGTAATTAGTGAATAGTGATCTTTCAGCCTGAACTATGTTGAATTGACTCTTTATGTTTATTAGCTGAAGGTTCTGAAAGTTACTATTCTGGTGCTATCTACAAAACAGTTACTTGTTCTCTTTTTACAGCAATATGTGTCTTCAAATAACTTTTGATTTTTTTGTGTTACAGCAGGATTACCGATTACCGTATGGTAATGTCGTGAAACACTGATTATTGCAAACCTTTGACACTGTTGAGCTACCAATAAATGTTATCAGAAAACATTCAAATTTCGCCAATTTTATTCTTATAACATTACTAACACATTTTGGGGGTGGCAGGATAAAAACTCAGAAATTTTTTTTTTGAGTGGCACCCTAATATATATATATATATATATATATATATATATATATATATATATATATATATATATATATATATAGCGTGTGTGTCTGTGTGTGTGTGCAAAAAGTTGGTTAAGCTGGCCTTGGATAAAACAAGTATGGTTCAAAACCATTCATATTTTTACGTCTGTTTCGTGTACAACCCCTGACCCTTGACCTCCAATCACTTCATACTTTGTTCGACATATTTCCACCAACACGTTTATTTAATGACAAGAAGAAGTTTGTCGTAAAACGTCATTTATCTATTGTTTATTGCAAATGAGTTGGATCATGGCATTGGCAGACGACTCTAGCTAAAAAGTTCGAGTTGCTACACGTAACATTATAGCCTTGTCCCTGCAACACGATGCCCTCGGGTAACTCGAGGAAATATTTAGGGCAAGGTCCGACAATTTGGCGTGAATTGTGGCTGGAAATAGAGTTATCCAGTAGTTCCAACTGTTAAAGCAATAGAAATAAACTCGAATTAATAAAATGTGAATTTTTTTCTTTAGAATAATGAAAATTAAAAAAAAAACAGTAACCGAAGAACAATGAAACTCATTGCCGTGCCTAGCCTAATCCCCCGCCCCACTCTCTATCTCTATTCCCCACTCTCTATGTCTATTCCCCACTCTCTATCTCTATTTCCCACTCTCTATCTCTATTCCCCACTCTCTTTCTCTATTCCCCACTCTATCTCTATTCCCTACTCTCTTTCTCTATTCCCCACTCTATCTCTATTCCCCACTCTCTATCTCTATTCCCCACTCTCTATGTCTATTCCCCACTCTCTATCTCTATTTCCCACTCTCTATCTCTATTCTCCACTCTTTCTCTATTCCCCACTCTATCTCTATTCCCTACTCTCTTTCTCTATTCCCCACTCTATCTCTATTCCCCACTCTCTATCTCTATTCCCCACTCTCTATTTCTATTCCCCACTCTCTTTCTCTATTCTCCACTCTATCTCTATTCCCCACTCTCTTTCTCTATTCCTCACTCTCTATCTTTATTACCCACTCTCTATCTCTATTCCCCACTCTATCTCTATTCCCCACTCTCTATCTCTATTCCCCACTCTATCTCTATTCCTCACTCTCTATCTTTATTACCCACTCTCTATCTCTATTCCCCACTCTATCTCTATTCCCCACTCTCTATCTCTATTCCCCACTCTATCTCTATTCCTTACTCTCTTTCTCTATTCCTCACTCTATCTCTATTCCCCACATACTTTCTCTATTCCCCACTCTATCTCTATTCCCCACTCTCTTTCTCTATTCCCCACTCTCTATCTCTATTCCCCACTCTTTCTCTATTCCCCACTCTCTATTGGTATCAAACACTCTTTCTCTCCATCCCATAACTAACTTTATTCCTTTCTAAACTCCTCAAAGTGCCCCCTGACTCCATCCAACACCCCTTCCTCCCCTCTCTGTCTATCCCATCACAGAATACACCCCATGCTATACAACTCTCAGCTTTGTGTGGGCACGTGACTTAAACAGGAGGAGTAATGGCGGCTGGGTGGTGTTCCGTCCACAAAACACATTAACTACGTGGTGGCTAAAGATACGCATGTGTTCTTCCAGTCATCTTTCCCGACGATCCCAGTAGAATCTTTAGTTAACCTTAGATCTGCTTTTCTCGTGTTGTTCATTGGTTATTTTTTTCAAAACAATGCTTTGACTTTGCCTGTATCTCACAAATCAATAATATTTCTAACTCATCAACTGGTAAATCAATTTCAAACAATGAACCTTTCCTAAAAGACGACTTGCTAAATTATCAATTGATACAATTTCCATAGCGATTAATGTTCTCAAATCCCAAAAATAATTTCAAAATATATTTTTGTTCACCTGTCTTTTGGAATTTATCGGACACAAGGCCAGACTTCCAGGCAAGCACATACGCTGTAAAAGAGATAGTAAAATTGTCAATATGCTATTTTGCTATTATGGCATGAAACATGTTTTTCTCAATAGACATTATCACATGCGACTTATCTTGGACTATTAGAAATAACACAGCAACACCTTCAGTGACACACAAAACATTTACTTCAACTTTGAGATGCGATACTAAAATCTTTAATGAGATGCGATACTAAAAATCTTTAATGAGATGCGATACTAAAATCTTTAATGAGATGCAATACTAAAATCTTTAATGAGATGCGATACTAAAATCTTTAATGAGATGCAATACTAAAAATCTTTAATGAGATGCAATACTAAAAATCTTTAATGAGATGCAATACTAAAAATCTTTAATGAGATGCAATACTAAAAATCTTTAATGAGATGCAATACTAAAAATCTTTAATGAGATGCAATACTAAAATAATATATATTTAATAATAAAATCTTTAATGAGATGCAATACTAAAAATCTTTAATGAGATGCAATACTAAAAATCTTTAATGAGATGCAATACTAAAATCATTAATCGACCACTTGAATACGATGTACCAATGACACTATATTCGCTCGACCTCACATACCAGGTGCGTAACACGACTTCTCGCTCCAACAATTGGACATCAACTAACTGTCCACACAGTCCAGCTACACACACAGACACACGGCGCGTCACTGTCTCCAGTTACACAAGTGCTCTCCCCTGCACACACACACACACACACACACAGTCAATCTGTGAAAGACATAATATCAAAGTATTCTAGATAAGTTTTCTTTAATAATTTATACTTATTTCGTCTACTGTGAGCAGTAATACATTGAAACTTAGTGCGTCTACTGTGAGCAGTAATACATTGAAACTTAGTGCGTCTACTGGGAGCAGTAATACATTGATACTTCACCTTGGA
Source organism: Bulinus truncatus (assembly GCA_021962125.1). Taxonomy (NCBI): domain Eukaryota; kingdom Metazoa; phylum Mollusca; class Gastropoda; family Planorbidae; genus Bulinus; species Bulinus truncatus. The sequence goes on along the minus strand of JAGDYQ010000063.1, from coordinate 3,535,894 downwards.
CAGGATTGTCCCCAGATTATTCAGCCAGTTGTTAGGAAACAGTCCAGTGTCCAGTGAGGAGATGCTACTCTGAAATAGTTGAAATGAATTCTGATTACCCAGTAAAATAAAAAGCCATAACATGAATTATATAGCCGTTGGTCAAATATTTTTTTGTCGATTCGATCAGCTGAAATAAATTTAATATTTTTAATTTTTTTGTATTTTTTACAACATAACAATTTACGCAGTTTTACAGTGACATGTAGTAGATCAGATAAATCCATTAACAAGACGCGGTGTTTTTTTTCCCGCCTGATCTTATAACAAGTCTGGCATTCACCGTTGGCCAATTTTTGACGGGCCCTTTATACATTATATCCCCATCACCCCTTGGGCCAGTTAGTAATAAAGGGCCGTATATTAAAGGGCCTTCACCAACAAATGCCCAGGTAGGCCCGTGCACAAAGACAGCTTTATCTGAATCAACATTATTGCCTATAGAGCAACGGCCTTTGGGGTGGGGGGGGGTGCTGTAAGACTTGGATCGGATTCATTTTACTGTGACTTAAGGCTCGGCCTAAGGCCCGCAACTGAAATGGGGCCTAAAATTTGCAAAATGTATAACCATGTAGGACATAATAATATAATATGTCTACACTTTATTTTTTTTACATTTCTTAGTCTTTGTGTATGAAGTTCGCGGTAAAAAAATGGCGGGAAATCTATAATGATAATTATCTAATACATAATCGTCTAGCCTGGCGTGTGTACAACTTCCGCGGCTAAAAATAAGTCTCACTCAAGGGGAGTGAACTCTTGCTTGGCTAAAAATAGTCTTGGGAATTCCAAGTAGTGCGCAAAGTATGTAAAGTTGTAAAGATGGTCAAAGGGATACAACTCAATTATAAGGAGTCACTCGCCGGTCCGGGTACCGGGCCTTTGATTTAGTAGTCATATAAAGGCGTGACGATTAGTTTTCATCTCTTAAGATTTTGACTTCATCAGACTAAAAATGTTCAATATCGCTCTGCTAATGCATAGGGTGTCTGGCGTGGTAGTGGGACTCGAACTCGTGCCTCATAGCTAGACGATCATAGGAACTATAATAACAACAAGACTTACATGAGGTCTGGCTGTAACACTTGCAACCAGCAGCAGGGACAGTACAACTACGAGCTTCATTTCTGTACGATGGACTGAAGAGAAAAAAAATTAATGCAGAAATATTTTATCTGCAGAATGGGAAGTCGCTATAAATAATTCTGCACTTGGTATATCCTCTATGACGTCATTTTTAAAATTTCATTTAAATTTATACTTTTTAAAAAAAAAAAAAAGCCCGACAAGTAATCAGCCAGTTGTAAATATTACATTGCTAACTATATGCTTCTGGCCTTGCTGCCGGTTTGCGTGTAGTTTTTAAACGATTATTCTCACATTAAACATTTTATTGAGATAAAACCTTTAATTGCGAATGCAAAGGGCAACTACCAGTAAGTAAATATATGACTTTTGAAAACCAAAACGTGGATTAGCCGTCTTTCATCTTAATTTAACAAAAAAAAAACTTTCTGTGTCCATGCACCAAAAGATTCTGAGCTTTTAAAAAAAGTTTTTTCGCTCGAATTATATAAAAAATGAGGCGAAGTTTAAAATAGGTAGAAAATGTAGTAGACCAATTTTTTTTTTGAAATAACGCACGATTTGTTTTGAAAAAAAAAAAAGGAACATCAAAAGACATACAAAGCATATCTTACTACATTTTTTTTATAATATTTTGTATAAACGTAAGAAAATGAACAACTTACAGACTTTTCGCTACTGGAATGTTGTGGTAACAAACCGCCAAATAAAAAAATTTAAAAAATTGGTTTTATTTATATATATATAGGTATATTCCAAGGATGACTTTGTTGCTGATTGCGTTAAAAAAGGCTAGTGACAATCATCGGAGTACCACACAGTGGATTACGACAACAAGTTGTTGCACTGATTTATGTATATGTCTGTCTAGAATAGTTCGCGTGCAATGGCTAACTAGGTGGGTGAACATAGCCCCCCCCCCCACCACTGAATCCTGGACAATTTTGAGAAAAGTTCAAAAGAGTGAAAACCAAAAAAGAAATAGTTCCATTTAAAAAATTTGAAATTAAGCCAAAACTCTCCCATGCCCATCACGATACAAAGAACTAAAATTAAAAGTTCAACTTTCTACTGTTTTTAATTTCAATGTCAACATAAGAAATGAACTTCATGTACGAAGACAATGAGAAAATCGTGCATTGATTCGTATTTTTGTGTGTGGTTGTTTTTTCTATTCTCAGATCCTAACAATCTTTTACCTTATCTTCAGTAGTAATTCAATTAACCAACAGCTCTCTATTACCTGAAGTCACAGTGAACGTACATAATCCACCATGTTTATCTTTTTCAAGGTAAAATATTACATTAAAAAATTGACAAGGACAACAAAAACCGTTTCAATGTACGGAACAATTGAAATCTTATATTTATAGCCATTAATATCGACAGACTGTAAATAAAAACTTTTTTCTCGAATATCATAACTTATTCAATTTAAAAATACTGATTGCAGCTTTTTTTTATTTTGCTCATCGGTGGAAGTAGATAACCGTTAACCCTTGAGGGCCCTCGGGGGCCTATGAAAGATGCATTCGTTCCTGTAACCTCTGGACATAAAAGGGATTGTTTGGTTAGCACAACTCCCCCCCCTCCCGCCACTATTTAAGTCAGGCACCCATTTAATGCTGGGTGGACACTTATGGGGGCATTTAAACAACTTCCACCAGGACCTGGGGAAAATTCCGGTGGTTCTCGCCTAGCATCGAACCCAGCACTCTCTGGTCAAGCGCTCTACACCACTCATCCCTCTCATCGGTGAAAAGGAAAGGAGGAAGGGGGTGGGGAGGTTGTAAAGTGATGGTGAAGACAATATTGAACTGTCTCATGACATATGGTTTGGATGTTGAATAGTTTACCCAAGTTCATTACAACCATTATGTAAAAAAAAAATATTTGAGATTGTGGAGTGAAATTGATTGATATTATAAACTCAGTGGATGTAGATTAAAAACTTGGATACTAGATGATCAAATATAACAGACGAGATTGAAATGTGCAAAACTAAAAAAAATCACACATTGTTTAATCTTCAATTTTTTGTTCATAATTCTTGCTATGAGCTTACACAGGTGAAAGACGTAATTCAATCAAAGTCAGCTTCCATTTAATGACGTCATTGGTATATGCCTACTTCACAACAAACGCGAATAATTTGTCCTGTTCACATCTCTCCCGCTTCATTCCGACACTGATTCACCGCATGTTGAGTTGAGCTGGGGCACTTTGACACTGGCAGTGGGTCGCCCCGTCCAGAAGGTGGCTGTTGAAACAGGACACGGTGTAGCCCTGGATCTGTAGCATCAACCCTTCGTTTGAAGAGATCAAGCCCGTTGGACACGGTGGGACCTGGTTCAGAAAAAGAAACATACACGCAGGAAACATTAACAGTTGAATTGAAGAGGTTTAATGCGTCTTATAGGATGGGGGATATTTAAACAATTATATAAAAATAATATATACAAACTTATAGAAATAAGTGAGTTTTCACCAGACTTCGTTCATTTCTGCATCAGTGACTTTTAAACTACATGTAGTTACTATAAAATGAGATGCAGAAAATAATGTTCCAAACTCGGCTCAAGTTGCTTCTTACCGGCTCTACATTAATCTTTGTCTGACTCCCAATTTATTTATTATCGTTTGGCACTAAATTATTTAAAGTCGAGTATAGCGCTGCCCTTTAAATTAAGTTGACCCTCAACGAGCTAACTAGTGCCCCCCCCGGGAGGGGAGAAACTAACAAGCCCAGTTTTCTGTCAAAATATGTAAGATGATGTCTTTTGTTTACCACTCTGAACTGTTGCAGGTATTGGCACGTTCGTTGCATGATTTTAAGTGTTAATGACTGGAGATCACGGTCAAATAATGTCTGTCTGTCAGTCTGTCACTATGTCCGTCCGCCAGTCTGTCAGCGCATCCGTCCTTCTGTCCGTCTGTATGTCAATATGTCAGTCTGTCCATCCGTCTGTCCGTCATTCTGTCTATCAAAAATCACTCGATCAATCAGTTAATCAAACAAGTATCTATATATCATTAATAAGTCAACTTTCGTACTTCAGCCAACGAATCATAAATCAATATTTCTATGGGCGATCAATACATCAATCATAATCAAGTCTTTCTATTGTCATATGATAATCAATCAAGAATGAATAGATGTAAAAAAATCGTTCAATCATCTATCAATGATGAAGCAAATCAATATACAAATTGACCAACCCTTTTTTTTAATTATTGCTTCTGTAATATAAATCAAAACAACAACGAAACAATAGCAACATCAATGATAAAACACTACACAGCTATAGAATGAATTCACAAAAATTACAAGCGATTACTCGATTTTTAAGAAACTGCTTTAATTTGACCGAAAAATCCTCACAATATTACCAGATCGATACAACGAACACATTGACTATTGAAGAAAGTATCACAGTATTGACACTGGGGCCGGAGTACAGGTGCACAGCCAGCCATTCATTAGACTCGAGAACCCACAGTTGCTCATGACGGTGACCCCGTCCACAGTCATAATGGCGGGAAGCGGTCCAATACTAAATCTTGTGCATGTCTCGCGCCTGTTGAAACTATCGCCTGGTGAATCCTTCTCGACGACATTGGGAAAGAAATGCATTAAAACAAAATTTAGAATTTTTAATCATTAAAATGACAGTAGACGATGTGTCATTCGTAATTAATCAGCTAAGTTAAATAGAATTCAACCAAATACCCTAATGTGTATTGACGTCGTGTGTTGTGATCTATATTTCTTAGAATTTTACAAAAAAAAAAAGACATAAATATGAAACTTTCACTTTAAGATATATATTAATGTGGCTCACTTTATAATGGAAAAAATAGATTTTTTATCATGAGTATTTTAGTTTTCTGGTTCACTGTGATTTAAAACATGTATATACCAAATTTCACACCATTTAGGCTCCTATAAATACTGCCTCAGTGCACTTGTTATCTCGTGTTTTATGGTATTCGGCATTAAATGAAAAATTGTGAAAGGTTTAAAATGTTGTTTTTTAGATACAAAGAACAATTATTTTACACAGTAGAAATTAAACAGTAAAATAATACTAGTTACATGACACATTAACCTGACTGTAGTGCAGAGTAGTTCTAAGTACGCCATTCAAAAATACACTTTAAAAGTTTTTTTAGTTTGTGATTTCTGAAACACTTGAAGGTCTTCAAGATGCGATCTCTTCAACACAGTTGATTTTTTTTTCATCTGCAAATTCTTTGTGATGCTGTTCAACAATTTGGAGCAAGTACTGCTTTTCCTCCTCTGATTTGGTGAGAGATGAGTTGAATGATGACGCTAGTGCAATTCCCCGCTCGGCACAGTCATTGACAACTTTCAAGGAAGAGACCACTGCTGTTGCCTTCTGAAAGGATAGAGTTTGTTGCCAGATGGGAGCATCAGTCGTGAGAAAATTTGTGGGAAGCAGAAGAGCATAAAAGAAGAGCAGCGATGACGAGATCATAAAATCCTTTAATGTCACATTATAAAGTGCTGAATGATCATTTGTGCTGCGGATGCACCTTTCTTCTTTCTGATCATCTGAAGATTTCTCCATGAATTGCCTCAAGCAAGCAGCAAGGCTGTTTTTCTCATTCACTGAGACACGTTGAGAAAAGAGAACCAGAGAAATGAGTTCTGCACTAAGGTATCAGAGATGTCGGCCAATCGTTTTCAATGCAGTCTGAGAAATGAAGGGAGAAACATTCTTATAATCAATAAAAAGCTTGATGAAATCAAGATCCTTCGTAGGTGCGTCTGCTAGAATGGGACACTGAATCCAAGCTTTAATGTAAATCAAGGATGTAAAGATACCAAATTCTGCAATTGATCTGTTTTCATGCTTAGTCAGCTTGAATTAATGACGGACGAGATACATTTTCATGATGTAGATTATTTTAGACATCCACCTTGCACGGTGATAAGCTCCTCGAACACGAAGACACACCCCAAGGGGGGGGGGGATTCCTCCCAGAAAGATAAGATTCAGAGTCAGAGGTTCTATGTAATCCTAGCGTGGCAAATATCTTGAGTTGTCTTTCATTAGGAGGGTATTTGAACAAAATGTGATGACTTCTTCTGTTAATGGCTTGAAATATTGCTCCAGTCGAACATCGTGGCATATACTAAATTCTGCCTGACTTATTTTTTTGGTCAAAACGTCTTGAAGCGCTTGAATAGCAGCAATCCCGGTCCAGTTGTACTACCGAAATGTCTTATTGAAGACGGCTGTGTTTTTAAACATACCATTGGCCAGTAGGCTCAATTAGGGGAAGTACCTAGCTCAATAAACATTGTCATGTCCACTGGACAGTATACAAGCCAAAAAAAAGGTCATGAAAAAATTGTACCAACTGACTGCCAGACGGCTGTGTTTGTAAACATACCATTGGCCAGTAGGCTCAATTAGAGGAAGCATCTAACTCAATAAGCAGGAGTTGTGTCAACTTCTATGCCAGTTAACTGAACAACACTTTTCGACCTAGCAGTCATAACTAAATGAATGATATTTATATAGCCGCAACATTTGATCTTATAACACTTGATTTTTATAACTAAATTGAAATACACTGGTGAAGCTGGCTATTTATATGAACATAAAAACTTCTAGAGATTTCTAGAATTTCCCGGAACCTTCTCAAGTTTTTCACGTTTTTCTGGAAGCTTCTAGATCCTTCTAGAGATTTCATAGAACCTTCTAGAGCCTTCTAGATTTGTATAGATTTTTTCTAAAACTATCAGAACCTTCTAGCATTTGCTTTATATATACATACTCACATTCAAAATTCATTCAAAATGATTTAAAATGTCAATGTCGATGAGGCAGTACTAAATAAAGTCATATATTCATGACATTTTTTCTGTGCTGTTTTGAAGTCAAAGAAAACACAAAAAACAAAATACTTAAAAAAAAAATGACAAAACGTTATTTAGGGCATATATATTTGAAAATTTGAAAAAAATAATGGTGAAACTATTACTTTTTATCTATCTATCTATCTATCTATCTATCTATCTATCTATCTATCTATCTATCTATCTATCTATCTATCTATCTATCTATCTATCTATCTATCTATCTATCTATCTATCTATCTATCTATCTATCTATCTATCTATCTATCTATCTATCTATCTATCTATCTATCTATCTATCTATCTATCTATCTATCTATCTATCTGTCTGTCTGTCTGTCTGTCTGTCTATCTATCTATCTATCTGTCAGTCAGTCAGTCTGTCAGTCAGTCTGTCTGTCTGTCTATCTAACTACCTACCTACCTATCTATCTATCCACCCAAGCTTCCATTTATCAGTAAGCCCATCTCTCTATCTATATGAATCCATCTAAGTATCTCAATCCATCAGTTCATCTGTACATATCTATTATTCTGTATCTATATCTATATGCTACAACTCAGCAGTGCCGATGACGATTAATCCAAACTTGTCAAAAAATGTAGTTGGAATCAAAACGAAGTTTTAATTTAAAAAATAAACAAAACAAACAAACATGACAACCAAATGAAATGCCAACAACACATAAACAAAGTATACAGTGATCTATAAATAGTTTTTATTGTATAGTTTAAAGCAGGTCACCAGCCTCAATCTCAAGGGCGGATGTGACCCCCCATAGTTTGTGACCTTTGGACATCAACAGGTGCAGGCGTATCCTAAAAACGAGCTTATGAAAGTGCAATGAACTGCAACTAACTGACCATTGACCATCGCAACAAGTAGTGGTATTGGAGAGTTTGTTGGGCACGAGTCGTACTGTCCGGTGATGGAACATACAAATGAAATCAATCAGAATAGATTACTAAAGGCGTGTCTTCGATTACAGGAATCTGTTAATAAAGTTGATTGAGCAATCGACGTGTATGTACGTATCTATGTATGTATGTGTGTGTGTGTGTGCATTGCCGAACCTAGGAATTTTCGGGCCCTCGGCGGGGGGGGGGGTTGGACTCTTAGTGGCCCCTGCATTTTGATATTCGACATCACGACATGAGATGATGTACTTAATATTTAATGTACAAAAAATGTTTGGGGCCCCCCTCAAGCTGGGGTACTGGGGGACCCCCCTCCCTAGTTACGCCTCTGTGTATTTGTGTGATCACAAAGACCCCTCCCCCGTGCTAGTGAAGTTTGTCCGGGACTTCTCAATTCGCTGTCGGCACAAACAACTTCACGCTGGCTGAATGACAGCCGGTACGAGAAACAGCCGGGGGAAGTTGTCTGTCACGTGATCGTCACATTCATACAGAGGATATAAAAAAAAGAAACGCATCAAATTTGTTGTTGTATGTGTCTAATGTGGACGCGGGGTGGCAGTGTGGTACAGCGCTCGAGTGTCGACCCCGGGGAGGTACTGGATTATCGGGCCCGATTGAGGTCCTAAAATGGGTACCTGACATTCGTTCTATAAAATTAAGTTGACATTTGGCATTTGATTAGCCACCCCCCCCCACACACACAGTATAGCAGTGGGCAGGGGCGCCGAGAGCCAACAAGGGCCCCAGGGCAGGACATCATTGCGGGCCCCTTAATAAACAATGACTCGTGAAAAAATTGACATGGTCGGGGCGGCCGGGCCCCCTAACAGATGCGGGCCCCCTGGCAATGACCCCCCCTGATCCCCCCTTCGTCGTGCCTGGCCGTGGGTACACGGGGGAGTCGGGGGGGTCTGTGAGACTGTCTAATGAAATTTATACATATCAATGGTAAAAACAAAATCACACCGCTTTTTGTTCATGCAATATTACGTATTAAGCCCAATATTACTTTGAAGCAATTGTAGCTTATTCTCATTCAATTTATGAAAAAAATCTTAAATTTCAATGTTTGTTATTACCCTGTAGCACAATTGTACTTTATTCTCAGTTCATTTCTGGCTCTAAAGCTAACATTGGTTATGTATGAAAATATGCTCTTTTATTACAATGTTTATTATTTACCTGTCTTTTGGACAAAATAGTTCCCAAGTTATTCCACCAGGTGTTTGGAATTATTCCTGTGTCTATAGGTGCAATGAAACTCTGAAAAAGTTGCAGGTAATCTTTTACAAAGCGCAAAAACACAAAAAAAAAGTTCAACTGAGATGATACATTTCAAAGACATGTATTATGACTAGTCTTGAGAGTTACCTGTCTCTTGGATACTATTGTACCTAAGTTAGTCAGCCAGTCTGGTAATGCAACAATACCCTGGAAAAGTTGTAGGGAAATAATATAATGACTAATGTTACAATAAATAGAAAGTGAGATTAAAAAATATGAGTAATTAACGGCAGCGAGTTTCGAAATTTTTGAACCTCTAGACAGAGAGAAAAAAAAATCATCTTTTTATATACAATATAAACGCTCAGTTATATATTTGTATAAATTATTTGACAAATATAATATGTTAAGTATAAGTTAATCCTTTTAGTCGTTATTCTTAAAACAACAACAACAACAACAATAATAATAATAACAACAACAATAAAACAACAATAACAACAACAATAATAATAACAACAATAAAACAACAATAACAACAATAATAACAACAACAATAATAAGAAAAACAATAACAATAACAACATCATTAACAATAACAACAACAATTACAATAACAATAACAACAATAGGTTTAAAGATCTAGTACAACTGAGAATACATCCTCGATCAATGCAAATCTGACACGGTAGAACTAAATAAATTCCTGAGCTGTACTGTAACAATGTACCCGTCTCTTGGACATAACTAAGCCCATATTGTCCAGCCAGGTAGGATGGAATCCGGTGTCCAGTGGAATAAAGTACAATATCATGAAACATTATTCTTCAAATAGCATATGAATTTTATTGGATAAAAAAACAAACTATTCTTACTAAAGGAAAGAATATATTTTCAATGAATCAAAATGTATCTAGGCCTCAATTTACCTGTCTCTTGGACATGATGGTTCCAAACAGCGAGTTAGGGTATAAAATATTACCGAAGATGTCGATAGGTGGTGATACGATACTCTGGAAAGTATTTAGTAAAGTGTATTAGTGTCTTTCAGCGGTCTGAACAAAGTATATATCCTTGTAAACACAGAAACACATTTACTCAGTTTGGCAGCTATCAAACTAAGGCAGGTATTTTTTTTTTTAGTAATTCACAAAATGGATATTCAAATCTACATGCCTGCGATGTCCGATCTATATTGCACTTGAGTAAACAGGTAAATAAACAGGTAAATAAACACGTGAATAAACAATAATATAAACAAACAATAAACGAATCAATACCTGTGGTCTGGCTGTGACACTCGCTACCAGGAGTGCGGCCAGTGAAATAATGAGGTTCATTTTGTCTGTGGAGGGCTCAAGGAAACTGACTTCGATAGAAAATTATTCTAGAAAGTATATAGTGAGATATGTTTTATAAGCAGTGTACATAATAAAGAAAATTTTAATGCTGTACAGCTTACATAATAAGTTAAAGTTATACACCTGATGTATTTATAGTGAAATACACAATTATTAGATCGCTGTTAACGGTAAAATAAAAACAAACTTACTTTGAACATACACCCTAAATGATTTGTTTTAAGCCCAGTGGCAGTTTGGAATATTGAATTCACACTTTTATGGAAATATCCAAGATAATGTTTTGCTGATTGTGGTTTGTAGGTCAGACGTGGCTCATGAGAAAAGTGTTTCGCAAGGGCGTACACACCATACATTATGTGGGCACTCACACCATACATTCTGTGGGCAATCACCCAATACATTCTGTGGGCACTCACAAAATACATTCTGTGGGCACTCACCCAATACATTCTGTGGGCACTCACCCAATACATTCTGTGGGCACTCACAAAATACATTCTGTGGGCACTCACCCAATACATTCTGTGGGCACTCACCCAATACATTCTGTGGGCACTCACCCAATACATTCTGTGGGCACTCACCCAATACATTCTGTGGGCACTCACACAATACATTCTGTGGGCACTCACACCATACATTCTGTGGGCACTCACACCATACATTCTGTGGGCACTCACAAAATACATTCTGTGGGCACTCACCCAATACATTCTGTGGGCACTCACCCAATACATTCTGTGGGCACTCACACCATACATTCTGTGGGCACTCACACCATACATTCTGTGGGCACTCACACCATACATTCTGTGGGCACTCACAAAATACATTCTGTGGGCACTCACCCAATACATTCTGTGGGCACTCACCCAATACATTCTGTGGGCACTCACAAAATACATTCTGTGGGCACTCACCCAATACATTCTGTGGGCACTCACCCAATACATTCTGTGGGCACTCACCCAATACATTCTGTGGGCACTCACCCAATACATTCTGTGGGCACTCAAACAATACATTCTGTGGGCACTCACACCATACATTCTGTGGGCACTCACACCATACATTCTGTGGGCACTCACAAATTACATTCTGTGGGCACTCACCCAATACATTATGTGGGCACTCACACCATACATTCTGTGGGCGTACACACAATACATTCTGTGGGCACTCACCCAATACATTCTGTGGGCACTCACCCAATACATTCTGTGGGCACTCACAAAATACATTCTGTGGGCACTCACCCAATACATTCTGTGGGCACTCACAAAATACATTCTGTGGGCACTCACACCATACATTCTGTGGGCACTCACACCATACATTCTGTGGGCACTCACACAATACATTCTGTGGGCACTCACCCAATACATTCTGTGGGCACTCACACAATACATTCTGTGGGCACTCACACCATACATTCTGTGGGCACTCACACCATACATTCTGTGGGCACTCACACCATACATTCTGCGGGCACTCACACAATACATTCTGTGGGCACTCACACCATACATTCTGTGGGCACTCACATAATACATTCTGTGGGCACTCACACAATACATTATGTGGGCACTCACACAATACATTCTGTGGGCACTTACACAATACATTCTGTGGGCACTCACACAATACATTCTGTGGGCACTCACACAATACATTCTGTGGGCACTCACACCATACATTCTGTGGGCACTCACATAATACATTCTGTGGGCACTCACACAATACATTATGTGGGCACTCACACAATACATTATGTGGGCACTCACACAATACATTCTGTGGGCACTCACACAATAAATTCTGTGGGCACTCACACAATACATTCTGTGGGCACTCACACAATACATTCTGTGGGCACTCACACAATACATTCTGTGGGCACTCACACAATACATTCTGTGGGCACTCACACAATACATTCTGTGGGCACTCACACAATACATTATGTGGGCACTCACACAATACATTCTGTGGGCACTCACACAATACATTCTGTGGGCACTCACACAATACATTATGTGGGCACTCACACAATACATTCTGTGGGCACTCACACAATACATTCTGTGGGCACTCACACAATACATTCTGTGGGCACTCACACAATACATTCTGTGGGCACTCACACAATACATTCTGTGGGCACTCACACAATACATTCTGTGGGCACTCACACAATACATTCTGTGGGCACTCACACAATACATTCTGTGGGCACTCACACAATACATTCTGTGGGCACTCACACAATACATTCTGTGGGCACTCACACAATACATTCTGTGGGCACTCACACAATACATTATGTGGGCACTCACACAATACCCCCGCCCCCCCCCCCCCCAATTGTTAACTGATTTTACGTCACGGTCTCCCCCTTATTTCATTGCTTTGATTTAGCCGAGCAGGTTCTCTGCCCGGAGCAGCACGTTACCCCGCCAAACTCTTCACGTGCCCCCATCGGGGTACGCTTACAACACATTGGGAAAAACTGCATTAGTCTTTCGTGTAAATTTATTGAAAAATTAATCAGCACTGAACGTTATTTTCAAGGAATCGTGTACAGATTGTATATCGGATTTAGGCCAAATATACTTTTTTAGATAACTTATCTTCAATGTAAAATGTAAAAATAGAACTAAAATGTAATCTGTTAATGGTAGAAGAGTTGATCTATGTATGTATGTATGTATGTATGTATGTATGTATGTATGTATGTATGTATGTATGTATGTATGTATGTATGTATGTATGTATGTATGTATCTATCTATCTATCTATCTATCTATCTATCTATCTATCTATCTATCTATCTATCTATCTATCTATCTATCTATCTATCTATCTATCTATCTATCTATCTATCTATATCTCTATATCTATCTATCTATCTATCTATATCTATCTATCTATCTATCTATCTATCTATCTATCTATCTATCTATCTATCTATCTATCTATCTATCTATCTATCTATCTATCTATCTATTTATCTATCTATCTATCTATCTATATATATATATATATATATATATATATATATATATATATCCATCCATCTATCCAAAATAACCAACATTAAATCTGTCATTTGCAGCAGTACACACACCCACTAAAGTAAACAAGATTTAAATATTTAGTTATTAGAATACTTTTTTTTGCGAATTTTAAGTCACGTTATTAAGGTTTGGGCTAAAACAATTTTTATTTTTGAATAAAAAAAATATTTTTAGTTTAATTTATGGCAGATCGTGTATTTGTTACTTCTACTGTTGACAGTCGTCGGCCAATGTACGTCACTGAGCTTTATTCCATACGGCTTTGTTAAAGTAAGGCCATGTTTATTAAAGTAAATCGTTTGGATGGCCGGATACTTCAAGGGTCTTTAGTAGAGGACAATTTTCAGAGATTGAATTTTTTTTTCAAATACCATTTGTGACTAGAATAAAGACATATATGTAGGTTTACAGTTATTGAACTACCTTTTATATGGTTGAAGCTACTTGATGACCTGAGGGTCTATGGTTCGATCTCCGGCGAGGACCAATGGACTTTTAAGGTCATGGTTTTAAGTCCCCGCTATATCTCCCGTGGTGCCTCCATGGCCTTTGCACTTTCGGCTATGGTGGGGGAAGAAAAAAGTGCACTGCGAAAACCATCCCTACAGTGGTGTATAGGGTCTAAGAGATTTCATCTCATACTTACAGGGACTTCACACACTTGCTTAGGAGTTATATTTGAAGAATGTTGCAATGTTGAAAGAGGGCATCTTGAGCGTCTGAGAGATAAAATTGTTCATGTTAACATTTAGAACGAATTTCCCGATGTTCTAGTGTCCAATAGTCTACGTGATAATTGGAAACCTACTTTCGGACTCCCCTGTATATATGCAAAACGTATTTTAATTCACAGATGTGGGTCAGACTATTTTTAGATTACGCTAGTCGGGCGCAAAACATTCCACGTGACTCAGGGACGAGGCGTGAGTGCTGCCGGTGGTAAACTCTTAGACAAAAAAGTATTGATGTTTTTACGCTATATACAAAGCACAAAAGAACATAGATTTATATATTTGTATAAATTATTAGGCTAACAACAATCAAGATTTATATATAAATGAAATTTATATGTATATTCAAATTTGTACTTGTTTTATTAAGAATGATTATGCTAACTATATTCAATAAACACTGGACCATTATATAGCATTTTCTATAAATATGGCTATGACCGGCAACACTCACGCCTCGCCCCTGCCATACGTCTATCTGTCTGTTTACAGGTCCACCGACAGAAATTTAGGGCCCCTTGACAGGGCTGTCACGGCCACCCGTTCTGATAATAATATTTTCAAAAGTTGATTCGCCAGCTCAGTCCGGGCCCTAAAATTCGCCCTAAAACTCGCCGGGCCCCTGGGCATTTGCCCCCCCCCTCTTTCCCCCTCTCGGCGGCACTGTGTGTGTGTGTGCCTGCCTGCTCAATGTCTTTCCCCTTGTACTAGTCTATCAAGACGTCTGTATCGTGCACAGACCTGGGTTCATCAGCATTCACTTCCTGGAATCATTCCACATACATATGTAATTCAACCAACATGTGTTCAACTACTAAAAACATGCTTTTTGTCATATAACGCTGTATATTATTTATTGCAAATGAGTTAGCTCTTGGCATTGGCACACGACGTGACCTACAAAGTTCACATACTGACACGTCACATTGTAGCCTAGTAGCTCCAAAGATATCCCCTCATAATGCTGGAGTAAGAAATCAGGCACCTGGCAAGGTCCGACAACTTGGCGCGAGTTATGACTGGAGAAAGAGTTGTCTTTTGGCGAATCTTTATTCAACTGTTAAAAAAAATTGAAATAATATAAAGTGAAATGAATAAAATAAAATAAAACAAAAACAATTTTTAAAGAACAATAATAATAATAATAAAAATATAGATATGAGAAGTAACCTACAATATTAGGACTCATTACCGCACCTAGCCTATCCGCTGCCCGGGTGCAAAACTCTGTCTTTTAAGGTTAGATTTTAGTTAATGAGATGGTTAATAATCTCATCAATCTAATGAGATGGTTGATGGTCTATTCAATCTATTGATGTTATCATTTAACTGAAATGATATATCCCGGACAGGTTAAGCTATTGATGTGTTTCCTTTGTGATCAAAGAGAGTATCAGAATGAGGTCAAAAGTTCATATATATATATATAAATATATATATATATATAAATATATATATATATATATATATATATATATATATATATAAATATATATATAATACAAATACAACATACCTGAGGTCTGGCTATTATACTTGCCACCAGAAGTACACATAGTGAAATTACGAGCTTCATCTTGTCTGGGAGATTACAAAGACAGATTAAACCCATGAAATGTACTATCCTGACTAAACACAACAATATTACTAGAGTACTAACTAAAGAGATTAATGAAGAGATTTAAAAAAAAAATTCACAACTAAATAAATACAAACATGTCCATACTTACATTTTAACATCCAGTCCAACAGATCTAGATAACAACTGCCAGTCTGAATAGCACCACTTTATGGACAGCTCCAAGATATGTTTGTTGTGTGCTAAATGAACTGTGTAGGTCAAACCTTGACAACAAAAATCGTGCTATGTGTGCAGGCGTCCCCAGCATGTCGTCTAAGCGCCCACAGGACACTTGTTTTTTATGGGGCCCACAGGACACTTTTTTTTCATGGGGCCATCGCGCACTGGTTTTTCATGGGGCCCACGGGACACTCGTTTTTTATGGGGCCCACAGGACACTTGTTTTTCATGGGGCCCACAGGACACTTGTTTTTCATGGGGCCCACAGGACACTTGTTTTTCATGGGGCCATCGCGCACTGGTTTTTCATGGGGCCCACAAGACACTTGTTTTTCATGGGGCCATCGCGCACTGGTTTTTCATGGGGCAGACGGGACACTCGTTTTTTATGGGGCCCACAGGACACTTGTTTTTCATGGGGCACACAGGACACTTGTTTTTCATGGGGCCCACAGGACACAAATTTTTTATGGGGCCCACAGGACACTTGTTTTTCATGGGGCCCTCGGGACACTTGTTTTTCATAGGGCCCACAGGACACTTGTTTGTCCTAAGGCCCATATCACACCTATAAGTCCAAGGGTCCCAAAGCATTATTGTCGGTTTTTTTCTTTTCTAGCCCAAGCCATGTCTTCCTTCATCTTTCACTCTTTTCAGGTCCGTTTATTTCTTACATTGTTGCACTGAATCAGTTCAATAGTGAGTTGATTCACATCCAAGTCTCTACGGGGTAACTCATTAGAAACATTTAAACTCAGACAACCGTGTGTCGAAATGACTTTTGCCGAACCCACCTGTATAAACACCTATGCATTGACCCTAGTTGGGGCCTCCGACTAACCGTTGATTTTTATATGTCATTTCCTTTAGCCTGCCCCCTCTACTTTGTCTATCTATCTATCTATCTATCTATCTATCTATCTATCTATCTATCTATCTATCTATCTATCTATCTATCTATCTATCTATCTATCTATCTATCTATCTATCTATCTATCTATCTATCTATCTATCTATCTATCTATATATCTATCTATCTATCTATCTATCTAATTTGTCTGTCTGTCTGTCTATATATCTATCTATCTATTTATTTATCTATCTATTTATCTAAGCTATCTATCAATCTATTCTGTTTAATCTATCTATCTAGCCATCTATCTATCTAATCAATCTATCTAATCAATCTATCTATCTAATCTATCTATCTAACCTATCTATCTATCTAATCAATCTATCTAATCTATCTATCTAATCTATTTATCTAATTTATCTATCTAATCTATCTGTCTAATCTAATCTATCTAATCTATCTATCTAAATATACATATACAAATTAGCGTTTTTAGTCATAGAAGTGGTTTGTTTGATGCAAAACCATTCATTCGTCTATCTCTGTGTGTGTGCGAGTGTGTGCCTGCTCAATGTCTTTTCCCATTGTTCTAGTCTATCAAGACGTCTGTGTCGTGCACAGACCAGAGGTGTGCGGATCTTGAAATTTAGCGTCCGCGTCCGTCCGCGGATTTTCATCAATGATCCGCGTCCGCGTCCGCAGAATCTTACAACATTGGACCGCAGTCAGTCCGCGCGTCCGCATTGCTGAAATTTAGTTGTTTAAATGACTTGAATTTTTTTTTATGGTAACGCTAAAGAAGATCCGCGTCAGTCAGCTCATCTCTGGCACAGACCCAGTGTTCAGTCCCATTCAATTCCTGATTCATTCCAGATACATACGTAATTGAACCAACATGTGTATAAACTACTACAACATGCTTCTCGTCATATAACGTTTTTTTTTTAAATTATTTATTGCAAATGAGTTAGCTCTTGGCATTGGCATATGACGCGACCTGCAAAGTTGTTGTACTGACACGTCACATTGTAGCCTATCACCCGCCCCTCATATTGCTGCAATAAATAATCAGTCAACGAGCAAAGTCCGACAACTTGCCGCGAGTTATGGCTGGACAAAGAGTTGTCTTTTGGCGAATCTTTATTCAACTGTTTAAAAAAAATTGAAATAATATAAAGTGAAATGAATAAAATAAAATAAGAACAACAAAAATTGTTTTAAGAACAAGAATAATAATAATTAAAAAAAATAGATATGAGAATTAACCGTACAATATTAGGACTTATTACCGCACCTAGCCTATCCGCTGCCCGGGTGCAAAATTCTGTCTTTTAAGGTTACATTTTAGTTAATGAGATTGTTGGTGTTTTTATCATCTAATGAGATGGTTGATGTTCTCACCAAACTGAAGTGATTTTTCCCGTTCAGGTTAAGTCATCAATGTGTTACCTATTGATCCAAGAGAGTATCAGAATGAGGTCAAAAGTTTATATATATAACACTATATAACTTACCTGAGGTCTGGCTATTATACTTGCCACCAGAAGTACACATAGTGAAATTACGAGCTTCATCTTGTCTGGGAGATTACGAACAAAAATTCAAATCAAGAAATGTACAATGCTGACTGAATTCAGTAATATCAACAATATTAATTAAGTAATAACTAAAGAGATTAATGAAGAAATTTAAAAAAAATTCACAAATTAATAAATAAAAACAGGTCCAAACTTACATTTTAACATCCAGTCCAACCGATCTAGATAACAACTGCCAATTTGAATAGCAACAGTTGATGGACAGCTCCAATATATAATGAAATATGTAGGTCAAACCTTGATACAAAAAAAATCGTGCTATGTGTGCAGGCGTCTCCAGCTTGTTGTCCAAGGGCCCAGGGGACACTCGTTTTTCATGGGGCCCACAGGACTCTCGATTTTCATGGGGCCCACAGGACACTTGTTTTTCATGGGGCCGACAGGACACTTGTTTTTCATGGGGCCCACAGGACACTTGTTTTTCATGGGGCTCAAGGACACTTGTTTTTCATGGGGCCCACACCATACTTATACGTCATAGGGGCCGAAAGCACACTCATTTGTCCTAAGGCTCACAGCACACCTATTAGCCCAAGAGGCCCAAAGCATTCTTTTTTCTACTTAGGCCCACAGCACATAATATGTCCGTAATGGGGCCCACTGCATACTTGTTTTGTCATGGTGGCAATAATTCTTTTAAGACAACCATGCAGGCTATTAGTTTATATATTTTTTTTGACTATTACCACTTAAGCAGGCCAGTAGCGTGCGGGAGGCCTGGGGGCCGGGCCCACCTGCGTTTTGTCTGGCCCCCCCTTTGCTTGTTTGCTCTACTTAGTAATATTTATTTCTGCCCCCCCCTTCCGCTATTGGCCTGGTCCCTGCTGCCCTGCTGTAGAATTTTCACGCTACGGGGCTGCTTCAAAGTGGTGTTGTCATTTTTCGTTCAAATTTTCTGAATGCACCCCTCGCTAATATTTTGAGAGCCCCCCCCCCCTAAACACTTCACAACAGCGTACGATCCTGTAATCTTTTCTTACTTTCGAATGTTGCAGCCAAATAATGGTCCGTGGGGGGGTGGGGGGTGGAAGGGGAGATAACTATAGGAATGTTTGTGATGCAGTCAGATTTTTTTCTTTTCTAGCCCCTGTCGTGTCTTCCTCCATCTTTCACTCTTTTTTCAGGTTCAGTTCATTTCTTATATTGTTGCACGGAATCAATTCAACAGTGAGTTAGTTCACATCCTAGTCTCTACGAGGTAACTCATTGGCAACTTTAAAACTCCGGCAGCCGTGTGTCAGAAATTACTTTTGCGGCCCAATTGTATAATTACCTATGCCCCCCCATGGGGGGGCCTCTGATTAACCGTTGACTTTTAAGGTCCTTTCCTTTAGCCTGCCCCCCCCCTCCACCTACAAAACAAAACAAAAGTCAATCCAACAGAAAACTAATATCTAGTCGCTGTGACTTCATACCGCGTGAAGTCCTCCTATAGGATGCAGTGGTACCACTTGCTTTAAAACCGGCCCAGTCTTTTTGTAAAGGAAGGACTTGAAGATGCAGTATGGACTTGAAGATGCGGTATGACAGAGTTGCAAGACGGTGTTCTAAGTACGATTAGTTGTTTTCCACCAGATCAGGGGTGGCGAACTAAAATATCAACTTCCTCTAATTTTAATTGGAGTGTTGTTGTTACTTTGCTATAAATAAGTGGGTTTTTTCTGTTGAAATTTGGGCACACGACCCTAAAGTTGTTCGCCACCACTGCCCTAGATAAACGAAGGAGATGAAGTGAAGTACAATCAAGATCCTGCGTACACTCAATCCATATTACTTTTGTACTTAGTTGATTAATTATTCCTTTTATGCAAATGCAAAAAAAAAAAAACAACAACTAAACAAAAGACACAGGCACTAAACAAAACATATATATAATTTTTTTTTACTGCATGTGAAATGTCAAACAGTAAAAATTTATTAGAAATGAATTCCTTCACCTGGGCAGTGGCAGAAGACTCGACCTAAATAGTTGGAGTATCCACACGTTACATTGTAGCCCTGTGCTTGCAGAATGGCCCCTTCTAACTCTGTAATGGTGTTTATATTTGCCGGACAAGGAGGGCTGGCTGTCTGGCGCCTGTTCAAACTGGATAAGGTGTTGTCTTTAAATGTATATTGTTTCACCTGTAATTAGAAATGGTATTCATGTTGTGAAACTGTCATGGTCATATGTTGTGTAAGCTACGAAGTAAGTCATGTGAGTGATTAAACGTGTGCAAGGTGAACTAGTTTTTAGTCAGTGTGAAATACAAAAGTTCCCAAAGAAAATAAAATTGATATTTTGCAGAAGTGAAGTCATGTTTTTCTGTGTCTAACGCAGACAATTAAGACTGTATTTTGTTTATTCTGTATAGAGTATTTTCATCTTTAGAAAAAAATATTAGCACGCGTTAAAGAATCTAGTCACAAATGACTAACACATTCTCTTTTAAATACAAATCTATCTGTCTATCTATTTTTCGATCTTTCTATATATTTCCATCTATATATTTAGGAATATATATATATATATATATATATTTGCATCTATCAATCTATCTATCTATCTATCTATCTATCTATCTATCTATCTATCTATCTATCTATCTATCTATCTATCTATCTATCTATCTATCTATCTATCTATCTATCTAATATATCTATCTAATATATCTATCTAATATATCTAATTTATCTTATCTATCTATCTTATCTATCTTTCTATATATCTATCTATCTATCTATCTATCTAATCTATCTAATCTATCTATCTACCTATCTATCTATCTATATATATATATATATATATATATATATATATATATATATATATATATGCAAACAGCATTTTAAGTGATAAAGTGTTTTTTTCGATTAAGCTTGTCTGACGCAAAACAATTCATACGTCTATCTCTGTGTGTGTGTGTGTGTGTGTGTGCCTGCTCAATGTCCTTCCCTTGTACTAGTCTATCAAGACGTCTGCATCGTGCACAGACCCTGGGTTCATCAGCATTCACTTCCTGATTCATTCCACATAATTCAAACAACATCTTTGTCTACTGACAACATAAATTTTTACATTAAAACGTCATTTATTTATTATTTATTGCAAATTATTTTGTATCACGGCATTGGGCATACAACGTGACCTACAAAGTTCACGTACTAACGCGTCACATTGTAGCCTCGCAGCTGCAACATGAGCTCCTCTGATTCTTATTTTAGCTGTTAAACAAATAGAAATAATACAAATGGAAATAAATTAAAGAAAAACAAATTAAATTTTAAGAAAAACGATAATTTAAATAATGAATTTAGATCTGAGAAGTAACCGTACAATAATGAAGCTCATTTCCGTGCCTAACCTAACCCCCGCCTCGGGGCGTCCAGAGATTTCACATCCCACCCCCCCTTGAATTCGTTTTTTTTTTAATTCAAAACTTTCATGGTTAGATTTTGCCTTTTCCTGATAGGACTGCCTGCCGCCTGGGTGTTTATAACCCGTTTGATCTAAAGTACGTAGCGTCCCTTATGAAGACTATAAAGTACCTGTCTCTTGGATAATATTGTCCAGTAGTTGTTTGTAAGCAAATTGGCAAAAGGTCCAGAGTAAATGGGTGAAGTTATACTCTGAAATAGTTTCCAATAGATCTCATTTACAATGGAATACTTTGTTAAAACATAACTTATTTTTATTTTTTAGAAAACCACAAAAAATAATTATTTAACACTACACTTATTTACCTGCCTCTTAGACATAATTGTGCCCAATTCAGTAATCCAGTTAGGATAGAACCCAGTGTTTATTGGAGCTATGATACTCTGTATCTGTTGTAAAATAATCTCGTCACATGTGATTGAATATCAAAAAATGGTTACAAAAGAGAGGATATTGTTTAGTGAGGTAATTTGGGCTAGAGAGTGTATTGTATTTACCTGTCTTTTGGACATGATGGTATCAAGTCCGTTTAGCCCAATGGGGTGTACAATTCCACCGTCTAAGTAACTTGGATCAATGATACCCTGAAACAAAGATTCTGAGTGTTTGACATCACAGCATTCTTAAACATAGTAGCCAGGCGACATTTTGTGTCAATCAGTTAAACTAGTATATCAACAAGAAGTTCGAAGTGAAGACACTGGGCGACAGTTAATCTTATTTTATTAATAATCTCTTTTTTTTTTGAAATTGTATTGGTGTCTTTTGATTTCTGAGCTAGAAACATAATTATGTAGAATTGTATTCTTTATGAACACAGTGCGCCATAGTTTATCATCACGATACTTACATTATTGATAGCCACTTAACGTTAATGAGACGGTTAACGCCCCCATCAAACTGAGGATGACGTAATGGTTAAGACATTGATATTTTTTCCAATCCTAGTGTCTACCTGAGAGTCTCGGGTTCGATCCTCGCCGAGGCCCATGGAATTTTTCCAGGTAAATTTGGTGCGAAGTCGTCCCACAAGTCCACCCAGCTTAAAATGGGTACCTGACTTAAGTTGCGGAAGTAAAGGCGGCTGGGCGTTGTGCTAACCACACAACTCCTTTAAATGCCGAGGTTACAGAAACAGATGAATTCAACACTTCATCTTCCCCGATGGCCCGTTAGGGCTAAGGGAACTTTACTTTTTTTTAGTAAGTATCAGAATGAGGTTGAAAGCTTTATCCAAACACAACTTACCTGAGGTCTGGCTGTAACACTTGCTACCAGAAGTACACACAGTGAAATTACGAGCTTCATCTTGTCAGGGAGATTACGAAGACAGATTCAACTCAAGAAATGTACAATCCTGACTGAACACAATAGTATCAACAATATTGCTGAAGTACTAACTAAAAAGATTAATGAAGATATTTTAAAAAATTCCAAGTTAAATAAAATTGTTAAACCAAAACTTGTCCAAACTTACATTTTAACATTCAGTCCAACTACTGATCTAGATAAGGACTGTCCGTTTGAATTTCAACGGTTCTATAGGCAGATTCATGAAGATAAGGTTTTTGTTTTTTGTTGCTAAATGCACTATGTAGGTCAAACCTTGAAACTTGCTTTATGTGCAGGGGACATCAGCATGTTGTACTGAGGCACAATGGACACTTGTTTGTCGCAGGGCCCAAAGCAAATGTGTTTGTGAAGAGGCCCATCTCACCATAGCTAACGCATTTGTCACAGGGCCCACATCATACTTATTCGCCCTAGGGGCCCACAGCCCTTGTTAATGCTAAGGCCCATCTCACCATAGCTAACCCATTTGTCACAGGGCCCACATCATACTTATTCGCCCTAGGGGCCCACAGCCCTTGTTAATGCTAAGGCCCATCTCACCATAGCTAACTCATTTGTCACAGGGCCCACATCATACTTATTCGCCCTAGGGGCCCACAGCCCTTGTTAATGCTAAGGCCCATATCACACTTGCTCGTTATCGGGCCCTACAGCACACTTGTTTGCCATGAGGGGGGGGGACAATGACTTTTGTTAAGACAACCATGCAGGCGATTGGTTTACTTTTTACCTGAGAAGCCATACGTCACAATATAGCGCCCTGTGCCTGTTGTATAGCCCTCTAGTAGCAGTGTAGTGGTGTTTACATCTGTCGGACAAGGAAGGCTGGCTGTTTGGCGCCCTGTTTGAACTGGATAAAGTGTTGTCGTTGGATGCATCTTGTTTTACCTGTAATAAGAAATGGTAATCACGATGCGAAACTATAATCGTCATGTGTTGGGTAATTTTTCAAGCCTGATGTGTAATCTCGGAAGTGAGGAGCCCCGTAGCGTGCAAATTCTACAGCAGGGGGGGACAGGCATTCTACAGCAGGGGCCAGACAATAGCGGGGGGGGGGGCAGGTAATACATTTTACTAAGTAGAACAAATTAGCGGGGAAGGGGGGGGGGGAGACAAACGCAGGCTGGGGGGGGGGGGAGGTGTTGGAGGTCCAATAGTCAAGTGTGAGACAGAAGGGTTGAGAAAGTGTTGCTGCTCTCTTGAAGAAAGGTTAAATATGTTACATACAGAAGTAGTGTATCTTCTTAATTGATAAGGGTCACGTTAACGAAATCAATAGAACCCCCATAAAATCCAACTTGTAGTAAAATTGGAAATTGATATTTTGTAGAATAGAAGTCAAGTGCGTTAAACACGCACACAATTAAGTCTGTATTCTGTTTATCCTGTGGTATGAAGTATTTTCATCTTTAGAAAAAATGTTTATGCACGGCGTTAAAGAAGCTTGTCAGAAATGACTGATACATTTTCGATGGAGATCCCTTAAGACTAGGCTTGCCATACGTCCCGGTTTGGCCGGGACAGCCCCGGATATACTGGGTTGTCCCAGTGTCCCACCCGGTTGTTGAAATTGTCCCGGTTTAGATTCAGGGCACAGTTTCTTGGAAATTATTGAGCAAAATTATTAGATCAGAGAATGATTAATCTGCTCTTGTGTGATCAGTAACATTTTGGTAAGTAACACAGTGATACAAATTTACAGAAGTGAAAAATACGAGTGGTACAACAAGAAGAAAACTGTTTTGTTTTGTAAAAATATCATGTTTGTGTACCATTATGAATAAAATAACAAAGATTATCTATTCTATATTTTAAGTGTTTTTTACATTACTGTTTTCATAGCCCCCCCCCCCGCTATTGGCCTGGCCCCCTGCTTTAGAATTTTCACGCTACGGGGCTGCTGCCTTGACCCCCATTCACTTCCTCATTCATTCGACATAATTCAACCAAAGTGTGTTGTATCTAATGACAACAAGCATGATGTCATTTATTTATTTAATTTTTTTTTATTTCAAATGAGTTGGATCATGGCAATGGCAGACATATTGACCTACAAAATTCCAAACGCCACATGTCACATTATAGCCTTGTGCCTGCAGTAAAGCCCCTTCCAATGGTTGAAGGAGGTGGTCAGATGGTGGACAAGGTCCAACTGCTTGGCGTGAACCGAGACTTGATAACGAAGTATCTGTAGGTAGATCTTGTATGTCCTGATAATAAAATGTAAAATGAGACAATATATAGATATATATAGACTATGTCAGGGCTGCGCAGTGCTATTGTGCAAGGGATGCAAAGCTTCCAGACTGCAAGAAAATGAAACTGTTCCAAAGCTTTTCAGCTCACAACAAATCAACACTCCTAGAAGTACAAGAGGGCTAAGAATAAACTGATATTATAAAAGAACTTATAATTTTTTGTATTTTGATATAAAGACTTTAAGTTATTTTTATACCAATCCACACGAGTTACATGTTGTAATTTAAGTATCCCTTTTTAGACATTTGGTTCTTTTGCTAAAGGTTAACGATTACTAAAGTTTTATAATCTACTCTCAGAGCTATTATTTAATATTTTTCAGCAATCTATAAATTAATGTTTAAAATAATTTAACGAATAAGGAAGTCTGCAGTCAAAGTTTAATCTGATCGTGAGTTGTGTATTACGTTGAGTTTGAAATCGTGTGTGTGTACGAGGTGGGGGGGGGAGGGAAAAATGCACTTTGCGCCCTGAGGGTAAATAGGCCAACCTCACCCTCCTATACAGTAAAAAGAGAATGAAATGCCCGTCTCTTGGATAATATTGTACCAATGATGTACGTTAACCAATCGTTGTGAAGCGGTCCAGAGTAAATGGACATCTTTATAATGAATCACTTTTTGAACCACATTTTTTTTCATTTAAATATAAATCAATAATAATTAATAATGTATATGCCACTGTACTCCTTATTATTTACTTGTCTCTTAGACATAATTGTACCCAAGCCAGTCATCCAGTTAGGATAGAATCCAGTGTTCATTGGGGCTATGATACTCTGAAACTGTTGCTGTATAATCTCGTCACATGTGATTGAATATTTAAAATTGTTACCAAAGAGAGGTTATTGTTTAGTGAGGTATTTCAGGTTAGTTAAAGTGGGTTTTTTTTACCTGTCTCTTGGACATGATGGCACCAAGGCCAGTCAACCAGTTGGTGTGTAAAATTCCACCGTCTAAGTCAATTGGTGCAACAAAACCCTGAAACAAAGATTTTGAGTGTTTGACATCACAGCATTCTTAAACAAAGTAGTAACTAGGCAACATTTGTGTCAATCAGTTAAACTAGTATATAAACAAGTAGGTCCGAAATTAAGACACTAGAATGACGACCAATCTCACGTTATTTATATATTTTTTTTCTTTTCGTACTAATCAACTTACATCAGGAAGTTCTAAGGGAACACACCCACCTTTCTTCTACACATTATCATATAATAGTCGGTTGAATCATTAACTGGTTTGCAGTTATTCCAAATGGTCGTGGCATTTACTCTTCATAAAAAAAAAGACTTGATGAACGTCCAGTTCGCTAAAAATGACTTGATAAACGTCCAGCTCGCTTAAAAAGACACGATGAACGTCCAGTTTGCTTTTAAAGACTTGATGAATGTCCAGTTCGCTAATCCGATTTATGTGCACCAATGTGCACTCTAATATTGCACAGAGTTAAAAGTAATAAACGACAACAACATTTTACCTGAGGTCTGGCTGTAACACTTCCTGCCAGGAATACGGCCAGGGAAATTAAGAGCATCATCTTGTCCCGGGGGGAGGGGGGAAGGATGAAACAGCTTTAAGTAGAAATGTTAACTAACTGTGCACATAACGAAATAGAAATCAAAAATTGTACTCAGACTGTTCATCATTAGACAACGGTTATCAATTTCTCTTTAAATGACAAGGATTCCAACTAGTATTTTTAGTTCAAAGCCAATGAGTTCAATTAAAAGTGTTCCTTAACTCAACTGTCTAGTTACCTCCTGAAATTGTGTATTTACTTACATAATATTTTCAAAATACAAAATTGTAATGATTGTTTTATATCACATTGTAATTGATCGGTCTGTCGGTCTTTCTGTCTGTCTGACAGTCTGCCTGACTGTCTGTCTGTCTGACTATGTATCTATGTATCTATGTATCTATGTATCTATCTATCTATCTATCTATCTATCTATCTATCTATCTATCTATCTATCTATCCTTATATCTATCTATATCTATCTATCTATCTATCTATATATATATATATATCTATCTATCAAAACAGAACAACCTTATCAAAACTTACATTTAACATACAATCTAAATGATTTTTTAAAACTTTCTACCAGTCCAAAATATTGAATCCACACTTTTATGCAAATATTCAAGATAATGTTTTGCTGATTGTGGTTTGTAGGTCAGATATGGCTCATGGAAAAAAATATGACGCAAGGGTGTACCCAAAGTTGGGTCCAGATTTTCCATATTTTTGACTTCATTGTTTTATTTTTTTTCTGAGAATTGACCTTAAGAACAATAATTTTGTACACATTCATTAAAATGTAAAGACTACATGCAATAATAACATGTCTAAATGTCTATCTGAAATAGTAATTCCAATAATAAAAACAACAACTGTAGTACCAGAGAATCAGTAGCGCTGGAACTGTACTGTGGGTTGTGGGGTAGCACAGGGTGCCAAACTAGGAGGGGGCGCCCAAAGAGCGCTGTTAAATGTGTATGTACTTTTTAGTTTTTATGTACTTTTCAGTTTTTTAAAGCCGGCTGCACTTGGACTAGGGCTGTACCGGATTCTAATTTTTAGATCCTGCAGGATCGGAACCGGAATCGGATTTAATATTTGAATCCTGCCGGAATCGGAACAGGAACCGCATTTTACCGAATTAAATAGTAATTTTTCCGAACGAAGAAGTAATTTCTCGCCTAACATAAAAAAAGATATAAGAATGAAAAATAGAATAAAAATTTAGTTTTTAAGTTCTAGATAGCAAAAAACAGTATTATCCATTTAGATCTTGAAGAATGTGACTAAAACCCCTTCCTCAATCTTGAGTTAAGAAAGATAACTCTGTCAAAATTACAGGTTCTTTGTTTTAAAAATTTATTTTAATAAAGCTGTACCTAATTTAACTTGATTCCTATTACAATCAAACAAAGAAATGGGTAACATAATGGATAAAAGTATAATAAACATGTTTATTAATAAATGAATTCCAATATATATATATATATATATATATATATATATATACTGTGGCACCACCCAATAGCTTATTTTTCTTTAGTTTTCCATAGTGACGTCACCGAACCGTGTTTTTTCATTCATACTCTCATTTAAACCATTATCTGACTATTTCCCATAAAAACGCAAATTAAAATGCATTTCAAATCTAAATCAATATCACTTTAATGTTCAATTAAAAATGTATCTTCAAGTTATTTATCTAAATATGCGTGGGATTTTATCCAAATCGTGACAAAATCCACTAAATTAAAAAAATGTGCAGAAAAATAAATTATTGAACTTTTTTAAAACTGTAAACACCCAAAAATAGATCATTGTCTGCTCTTTAAAAAAATTTAAACTTTGATAGCTAAATATAGTTTATAGAAAACACGGAATCAAAAGTAGCGTAAGATAACGTGTCGTATTACTAGACCAGGGGTCGGCAACCTTTTGAGACGGAAGAGCCTACAGATATAATTTACAATTTTCTCAATTTTTAAAGAGCCACTTAATTCGTTGTTTCAATATTACGGTATTTGATCAGGCCGAAATTTGACATCAAAAGAGCCACAACTTGACATCGAAAGAGCCGCATGCGGCTCGCGAGCCGCAGGTTGCCGACCCCTGTACTAGACTAAATACCATTTAAATCTTCCTTTTTAATATATTTGTGCTTACATATAGAATTAAAAGCGATCGACGTTATTGTAGTTTTAAAATCAAAGGAAGTTATTGTTTTAATTTAATTGTATAGCGCTAAATATTTCAAAATTATTTTGCGCTAAAAAAATTTCTTAAAAATTTCAAACAACAAAGAAATCCGGCTTAAATCCGGCACATTTTAACCGGAACCGGAATCGGAACTGGATTTGTTACAACAGCCGGAATCCGGCTTAACAGGAACCGGAATCGGATTCCGGTACAGCCCTAACTTGGACCATATTAAAGTCTCGAGAAGTAAAAGGCTCACCGGGTGGGGTTCAATACCGGGAACATGGGCGTTTAAAAGGGGAACTCTAAGCTTCAAGGGGAACAATGAACTTAATGGGGAACATTGTAATGACAGAGGAACATTGTCATGACAGTGGAATATTGAATTGACGGGCGGAAAAATGAACTGACTATGGGCGAGTTACATCGGTGGGGGGGGGATTTAACTGACAGGGTAACTTTGTAGCAACACGGGAACTATGAACTAAAATAGGAACATTGAAATGTTTAGATTAACATTGTAATGATTGTTATATGTTGAACTGATAGGGGAAAATAATGAGCTGAAAGGAGTGACATTGTATTTACATATGGAACATTGAA
This sequence comes from Bulinus truncatus, assembly GCA_021962125.1. NCBI lineage: Eukaryota > Metazoa > Mollusca > Gastropoda > Planorbidae > Bulinus > Bulinus truncatus. The sequence continues at coordinate 3,505,954 of JAGDYQ010000063.1, read as the reverse complement.
CTGTCAGAGGAACATAGTCATGAGAGGAAACAATGAGCTCAAAGAAGAGGTATTGTATGTACATAGGGAACATTGAACTGTCAGGGAACATAGTCATGGCAGGAAACAATGAGCTCAAAGAAGAGGAATTGTATTTACATAGGGAACATTGAACTGTCAGGGGAACATAGTCATGACAGGAAACAATGAGCTCTAAGAAGAGGAATTGTATTTACATTGGGAACATTGAACTGCCAGGGGAACATAGCAATGACAGGAAACAATGAGATGACAGAGGAACATTGAAATAACATGAGTAGAGTATATACATATAAAATGTAAACATTTAGTGTAAAAGTAGCGAGGCGAATTAAGCCATGAAGGTCAGAAAGAGATATATATATACAAACAAAAAAAAACCTTGACCAAGACTAGGTAGGCCTATACGGTTTCATTTTAAACACGCTAAAATAGCACCTAATCTTGAATGTCAATTACAATTTTAAATTCGTCTATGAGTTCTATGTCAATTAAAATAGCAATTAATCAGATTTGAACTTTATGTACAGAATCAATGCTAGAGATCTTATCTTATTTTCAAATGTAGAAATATAACCAAAATCAAAATGCAATCTGTCAATGGTAGCAAGTGCACACACCCGCAAAAAAAACTAAAAAAAAAAAACTTATTTTATTATTATTTTTTTTTCGTTTATTTACTTTCGTTAGATTGCGAATTTAAAGTTACGGGGTTAAAGGTTGATACATTTTTTTTTTCTTTTTGGAAAAGTAATTTTGTGGAAGATCCTGTGTCTATTACAGCCAATGCTTGTTATCAAGAATGGCCAATGGCTGACACTTGCCGGGTAATAACAATGGAAGCAACACCTTAATGGTTACGTACATTCAAATAGAGATTTATCTCATCTGGCACAACTGTAGTAAAATGATTGCAATGCCAGCATCTTCAGGATTCTTTAGTAGATAGTAGTTAATCCTTGTAGATTATATACATTAGATATTTTACAGATGTGATTTAAAAAAAAAATTACAGTATAGAAGAACAAAATTGTACAGTATTAAGCTAAAGTTACAGAATAAAAAAAAATCAGGGGAAAAGAGATTTTCATTTTAAAAAAAAATCATATCAAGCAGTAAAGCTCACCAAGCATGGCTCGATACCGGAATTATCGGTATCTGTATGTGTGTGTGTGTGTGCGTGCGCAAAAAGCATAGAAGTCACAGAAGTGGGTTAGGCTGTCCATGGATTAAGCTAGTCTTACTCGAAACCATTCATATTTTTACGTCTGTGTTTCTGTAAAATTTCTTTCGCTTGTGCCAGCCTATCAAGTAAATATGTTTCGTGCACAACCCCTAACCCTTGACCTCCAATCAGTTCATACGTCATTCGACATCATTCAACAAACATGTTCATTTAATGACAACAAGAACTTGGTCGTAAAACGTCATTTATTTATTATTTATTGCAAATGAGTTGTTTGTCGTAAAACGTCATTTATTTATTGCAAATGAGTTGGATCATGACATTGGCAGACGATCCGAACTACAAAGTTCCAGTAATGACACGTCACATTGTAGCCTTGAAGCTGCAACGCAATCCCTTCCGATTCCTCAAGGAAGTAATCATATTTCGGGCAAGGTCCGACAACTTGGCGAGAGTTAGTGCTGGGGATAGAGTTATCCTTTGGTGCATCTGGATTCAACTGTTAAAGAAATGGAAACAAATAAACTGAAATAAATATTTTTAGAAATTAAAAAAGAAATAGTCAAAACAACAACAACAACAAAACAATATGCACGGATTATATTAACTAAATTAAATAATCGTTATTTATAGAATAATTATGATTTGAAAAAAAAATGGCATTTGTTATGGGAAGTAACCCTACAATAATAAAACTCTTTGTCGTGCCTAGCCTATCCAACTCCCGGATGCAACCAGAATTTCGACATACCAACCGCCTTGATTAGACCATTTTTGTTCTTTAGTTCAAAATTTTGCCATTTAAAGTTAGATTTGGCCTCCCCTAATAGGGCTGCAACCCGGTTGTTTTGAACCCCTTTGAACCAAGGTAGGGTAAGACCCTTAAGAAGACCATAAAATACTTGTCTCTTGGATACTATTGCCCAGAAGTTGTTTGGAAATTGAAAAAACGTTTCTGGGTTAATGGGCGAAGTTATTTCGTGAAATAGTTTTCAATTGATCTTATTTACAATGGAATACTTTATTAAAACATAACTTATTTTTATTTTTTAGAAAGCAAAATAATTTCTTTGCCACTGTACTTTTGATTATTTACCAGTCTCTTAGACAGAATTATGCCCAAGTCGTCCAGTTAGGATAGAATCCAATGTTTACTGAGGCGACGAGACTATGAAACTGTTGTTGTATAATCTCGTCACATGTGATTGAATATTTAAAATTGTTACCAAAGAGAGGTTATTGCTTAGTGAGGTAATTTGGGTTAGAGAGTGTATTGTATTTACCTGTCTTTTGGACATGATGGTACCAAGGCCGGTCAGCCAGTTGGTGTGTAAAATTCCACCGTCTAATTCGATTGGTGCAATGATACCCTGGAACATATTCAATGAATTGAATAATTGACTTATGATTTGTGTTCTATAGACATAGTAATGTACAACTTTAGTCTTTTTGAGCACAGTGACACATTGTTTAACTCATTACAATAATGTGCTTGATGTCCTCTTTAAGTTAATGAGATGGTTGATGGTCTACTTAATCTATTGAGATGGTTGATGGTCTACTCAATCTATTTAGATGGTTGATGGTCTACTCAATCTATTGAGATGGTTGATGGTCTACTCAATCTATTGAGATGGTTGATGGTCTACTCAATCTATTGAGATGGTTGATGGTCTACTCAATCTATTGAGATGGTTGATGGTCTACTCAATCTATTGAGATGGTTGATGGTCTACTCATTCTAATAAGATGGTTAATGGTCTACTCAATCTATTGAGATGGTTGATGTTCTCATCAAACTAAAGTGATATATCCCGTTCAGATTAAGTCATTGATATTTAAACCATTGATCCAAGAGAGTATCAGAATGAGGTCAAAAGTTTATATATATATATATATATATATATATATATATAATACAAATACAACTTACCTGAGGTTTGGCTATTATACTTGCCACCAGAAGTACAGATAGTGAAATTACGAGCTTCATCTTGTCTGGGAGATTACAAAGACAGATTAAACCCAAGAAATGTACATTCTTTACTTTACTATTACTTAAGTACTAACTAAACAGATTAATGAAGAGATTTAAAAAAAATCACAAATTAATAAATAAAAACATGAACATACTTACATTTTAACATCCAGTCCAACTGATCTAGATAACAACTGCCAGTTTGATTTTCAACAATTTATGGACAGCTCCAAGATAAGTTTTTTTGGGTGCTAAATGCACTATGTAGGTCAAACCTTGACAAAAAATCGTGCTATATGTGCAGGCGTCCCCAACATGTTGTGCGAGGGCCCACAGGACACTTGTTTTTCATGGGGCCCACAGGACACTTGTTTTTCATGGGGCCCACAGGACACTTGTTTTTCATGGGGCCCACAGGACACTTATACGTCATAGGGGCCCAAAGTGCATATGTCCGTAATGCAGACTATTAGTTTACTTCGTTCTTTTTCACTATTTACCACTTAATTAGTAATAATTAAGGTCAGGGATGTGCCACCTTTCTGTAACCTGCGGCCAATGAAAATAAATCAACAAGGTCAAAGGTTGCAATGTATTTGTCATCCGTTTGTCCGAAATAATTGTCTCATTATGAATGTCTCTGTAAAAGCAGGCCCGTCGTAGCGAGCGGGAGGCCTGGGGGCCGGGCCTCCCCTGCGTATTTCTGGCCCCCTCTGCTTGTTTGCTCTACTTAGTAACATTTATTTTATGCCCCCCCCCGCTATTGGCCTGGCCCTTGCTGTAGAATGCCTGGCCCCTGCTGTAGAATGCCTGGCCCCTGCAGTAGAATGCCTGGCCCCTGCTGTAGGATGCCTGGCCCCTGCTGTAGAATGCCTGGCCCCTGCTGTAGAATGCCTGGCCCCTGCTGTAGAATTTTCACGCTACGGGGCTGGTTAAAGTGGTGATGTCATTTGTTTTTTTCCAAATTTTCTGAATGCACCCTCCCCCCACCCCACCCCTCCTAAACACTTCACAACAGCGTGCAATCTTGTAATCTTTTCTTACTTTCGAATGTTGCAGCCAAATAAAGGTCCGGGAGAGGAGGGGTGGGTTGTGGAAGGAGGAATAGCTATAGGTGTTGTGTATTAGTTTGTAAGTTGCGCAGCAGAATATCTGCCGTCAGAATATTATTTGTGGGTGTGAGAGCTGCGTTTGGGGTCAGTTAGCATGTTTGAATAGTTTGGCGTGGGTTTGATCGTGGAAAGGGTGGAAGATCAAAGTAGTGAATGGAGAATGACCGGAGTGACCAGCGTGACCAGTGGAGCATGGCTGTATTTGGTTGAGGAGATCGGGAGGGGAAGGTAGCTGAAGGTGAACGTGGAGAAGGGAGTTAACCTACAGTAAAGAGTTTATCGTCGTATGGGACAGGTGATGGTACACGAGTGGAAAAGTGGGGCCGTTGGTGACTATACTATTGGACTGGACTGTATTCTTATTTTGTCGTCATTCTTTTTATAGATTTGATGGATTAAACTAATATTATTTCCTTTATATGAATGCATTGTTCCTATTATTGATTGGATATTTGAAGTGTTCGCTGTTGTGTATTACCGAGTGTTTTCCCAAGTGTCATTTGTTGGTGGTGTTCAAGAGGCAGTTGGGATGTTGATCTTAAAGAATGCGGACATATTATGAAGTATTAACGAAGGAGATAAATTAGAGGCCCAACAAGATCCTGTACACAACAACATAGGAATGTTTGTGGTGCAGTCAGATTTTTTTCTTTTCTAGCCCCTGCCGTGTCTTCCTTCATCTTTCACTCTTTTCACGTTCAGTTCATTTCTTATATTGTTTCACTAAATCAGTTCAACAGTGAGTTGACTCACATCCGAGTCTTTACAAGGTAACTCAGTGGAAACTTTTAAACTCCGGAAGCTGTTTGTCGAAATGACTTTTGCAGTCAGGGATGGATGCGGTGGTTTCTTTACCGTCACAATATGGCTGCCGTTGACCGAGTTAGGTTTAGTTATGTCTATCTGTAACAATAGCTTTAGATAGATCCATACAATTTTAGAACCACTGGTTCAGTTGGTTAGTTAACACTAAAAACTCACTATGGGCTAGTATTCCTTTGTCTGCCTAATTACATCTATCGTCACCTACCTCTGGGTGTCATAGACCTGTGATGACAACCTAATTCTACCCTAAACAAAGATACCGCTGGAATTCTAGTTATCAAAACATATGACTGTGTCCTGGACCCATGAGTTTTCAATGTTAACTAACCAACTGAACCAGTGGTTCTAAAATTGTATGGATCTATCTAAAGCTATTGTTACACTATCTTAACTTGCTCTTCTAAGTTATCTGCAATTTTGCTAATTATGTTGTCTAACATTTCTATACTACTTCTAATAATCTCTATACTACTGTCAATCTTTACTTCTAGCTCCGCCCTATGTGTTGAGTCAGTCAGTAAGTAATAGATGTGATCTGATCATCAGTGTTCTTAGATCACTTTCTATACTGTTTAGTCTTTCAAAAATTGTCCTAAGTTACTTTTGTGAAATGTCCGCTAAGTGTTTTAATCTATATTCTTCGTCTTCCTCTACTTCGCAAAAAGGCGAATTCCCTCAAATAGATCTTCATTTTCTAAATAGTCATACCCAGCCATAACAAATACTAAATTCAATGGTAAAGAAAAAAAATGTTATATAAAAATGCACAGACACGTTCGTATACTTATAATTTGTTCCTAAAATGACAATAGATATTAGTTAAAAAAATATTGAAATGCTAATCGATAATAATCTAAAAACAATAAAACATAAATTCTCTCTGTACAGATTTCTTTGTCTTGGCACTTAACATCTGTGGGATGGTGTAGATCTGTGTTGTCGTCTCGTGCAGGGTGGGGTCTAAGATGTTGGCTGGTGTGGTCTTAAACAACCTTGGACTTTCGCTGAAAGTGATGGCTGTACTGATGCTGACAATGATAGCTGGACTGACACTGACAATAACGGCTGCAGTGATGCTGACAATAACGGCTGTACTGATGCTGACAATGATAGCTGCAGTGATGCTGACAATGACGGCTTTGTGGCTACTGACAAATGGTTTGTCACGGAGGATAACGGTTGTGTGGCTACTTACTGAAGATGACGAATGTATTGCTACTCACTGAAGATGACGGTTGTACTGCAACTATCGACAACTCTATAGGTCACTAAGACAATAATGGGTTTTAACTTGTTTATACTTAAACAGCAAGCCTTGAACAATAATTCTGACACGGTAGACAATAGTTTATTCTCTAATTGAACTGTCACTGCTTACACCTAGTTAAAAACATGGGTTCACTGGACAAATGAGATCTGTCCTGAACTTCTGACACCAAATTGTCAGGGATGGATGACGGTGGTTTCTTTGATTTTTATCTAATTCATACACAAGACACTGTTCCACAAACAACTCCAACAAAACGTGGAAGTCAATTTGGGTTAAAACAGTCAATACCACTTTTATTACAGAAATAATCAACAATAGTTATATCATGTTATATCTTCAATACAGAATACCTCCTCCTAGCTCCTTCCTGATTCTACACCTTTCCCAAATTCAAATAAAACAAGGATGTCAAAAACAATCATCTCTTTCTTTTCCTCGTCAACCGTCCGCGTGTCTCGTCCCTTTTCACTTCCGTTCCATAACCCATTCATTAGGTGTCAAAAACAATCATCTCTTTCTTTTCCTCGTCAACCGTCCGCGTGTCTCGTCCCTTTTCACTTCCGTTCCATAACCCATTCATTAGGTGCGTCACCGTACTACAGGGAATTCCCTCTAACATCTACATTGGTACAATAATTAATTGTCTATCTATATAACTATCTATCAATCTATATGTCTGTCTATCTAACAATTTATCTGTCTATTTATCTATGTCTGTTTATGTCCTTACAGCAGGCCCACCTGCATATTCACCTATGCATTGGCCCTAGGTGGAGCCTTTGACTAAGCGTTGACTTTTAAGGTCATTTCCTTTCGCCCCCCCTACCCGTCCTCCTTCAAAAAGAAAACAGTCATTTTTGTAGTGTAATTGTCAATCCAACAGAAAACTAATATCCAGGCGCTGTGACTTCAAAACTCATCAAGCCCGAGGGTATGCAGTCGTACCATTTGCTTTAAAATGTCTGTCTTATAACAAAAAAAAAACAATAATTTTAAAATGAACGAATTATTCAAATAAAGACTTGAAGATGCGGTATTCTATTTTCTGATTTAATTTTGAAACTTGTAAGATTTTCAAGAATTCTATTAATTATAATTAACGGTTTGTCTTCCCCCCCCCCCTAGATAAATGAAGTAGATGAAGTGAAGTACAGTCAAGATCCTGCGCACACCCAATCCATATTATTTTATTACTAGCTGTACCCTGCAAAACCTTAGGCTTGATCAGTAGGCTAGGTTATTTTTTTTTTTGGTTTCGGGCAGATCCGATTTTTTTCATGATTGTATTTTAAACTGGAATACTGTTGTATTAATTCTCTACTTTCGATTTAACGCAGAACCCAAATCGATATTATTTATATTATTTTCTTCTTAGTTGAACTAATATACCATTTTTACAAATGCAAAAAAACAAAAACAACAAAAGAAAAACAGACACTAAAACAAAACATATATATATATATATATATATATATATATATATATATATATATATATATATATATATATATATATATATATACATTTTTACTGCATGTGAAATGTTAAACAGTAAAAATTTATTAGAAATGAATTCCTTCACCTCGGCAGTGGCAGGAGTATTGACCTGAAAAGTTGTATCCACACGTTACATCGTAGCCCTGTGCCTGTTTCATTATCCCTTCTAGGTAATCCATGGTGTCTATATTTGGTGGACAAGGAAGGCTGGCTGTCTGGCGCCTGTTTAAACTGGATAAGGTGTTGTCTTTAATTGTGTCTTGTTTCACCTGTAATTAGAAATGGTAATCATCAGGCCCGTAGCGTGCGGGGGGGGGGCAGGGGGGCCTGGCTCCCCCTGCGTTTTATCTATCCCCCTTGCTTATTTGTTCTACTTAGTAAAATGTATTACCTTCCCCCCTGCTGTAGAATGCCTGTCCCCCCACCCCCGCTGTAGAATTTTCACGCTACGGGGCTGGTAATCATGTTATGAGACTGTCATGGTCATGTGATGTGTAAGCTACGAAGTAAGTCACGTGATTGATTAAATATGTGCAAGGTGAACTGAATATTAGTGTCAAATCCAAAAAAAGTTCCCAGAGACAGTTGAAATCGATATTTGGCAGAATTGAAGTCAAGTTTGTCTGTTTGTAACGCAGACAATTAAGCCTGTATTCTGTTTATTCTGTGGTATAAAGTATTTTCATTATTTAAAAAAAAAAATATGTATTCGGCATTGAAGAATCTAGTCACAAATGACTGACAACACTCTATTTTTAAATAAGAACCTATCTGTCTATCTATTTGGCGATCTGTCTATACATCCATCCATCCAAAATATTTATGTATCTATGTGTTTTGCATCTATCGATCTATTTAACTACCGATCTATTTCTACGTCTATTCATCCGTCCATATCTATCAATCTATTTATCTACCTACCAACCAACCCACACACCCAATTATCAATTTGGTCTGTCTATCTATGTGTCTATCTTGTCTATTATATCAAGCTGTCTATCCAATATCTATCCACCTATCTATTTGTCTCTTGGACAGTATATTACCTAGGTCGGTCAACCAGTTGGCGTGGAATATTCCATTGTCTATTGGTGCAATGATCCCCTGAACTAAGTTACAACAAATAGTATCAGGGTTAGTTTGGGTCAAGTTGGTATGGACAACTCCATTTTTTGTATAACTATTTTCGCAAAGATACCATGAAACAGTTAATACAAATAGTATATAGGCTAGTGAGCCACTTGGTATGGACAATACCATTTTGTGTATATTAAGCAATAGGTCACTTAATCGAGCCCTATAAGAGGTGTAACTTCTGTGCTTTAGTATTATTCTGCATTTTTTTAGGACATGCCACAGATAAAAAATGTGTCCTATTTTATGGACCTTGACATCAGTTCATTCTAGGACACCCCCCCCCCCAGACGTACGTTTTACTCGCGGCCCGCAAATGTTACTTTGCCTAGGGCCCCCCAAAACGTGTGTATGGCCCTGATTCTTACAGTGGGTTGGTAGAGCTAGAAGCAACACACACACATACACACTCATACACTCACTCATAATGACACACTCACTCACACACACGCTCAAACTCCACTCTCAAACACACAATCACACACACACACACTCACACACATATACACACACACTCACTCTCTCACACACACGCACACACACGCTGACACACAAACACACTGACACACACGCTCACACTCCGCTCTCAAACACACAATCACACACACACACGTTCACACACACACGCAGACACACACACACTGACACACACTCACTCACTCACACTCACACAAAGTTTACCTGAGGTCTACAAGAAATACTTGCTATCAGTAAAAGACACAAAATGAACACAATCTTCATTTTTTTATCCGGGTGCTATAGTTAGAAAATTAAATTTAGGAAATTTGACTCATAAATTTTTTCTGTAATGGTCTAAAAAAGTAATAAAAAAATTTATAGAAAAAGAAAACCTTTTTTAAAACTAAGCTTTTATACAAAAAATGCATTAACAGATTTAATAAATTCATTACATCATATACATATTTATATTTAAAATAACTAAAAAAATATAACCTAAATATAGAGATTATTTATTGCTACTTATCAACCAATGTAAAGACGTTTAGTTCAGTCAATGGCGTATCTCCTCATCTGACGTGTGCAAAACAAAAACAAACAAACATTTAACATTTGTTCTTTCGGCGCCCCTTCTTGGTTCGGCGTCTTGTGAGGCCGCACAACCTGCAGTCCCCTTCCTACGCTAGTGAGTTCCGTATTAAGGTCATAATTTGGAATGGACCCAACCCGACGGCTGTGTTAGCCAATGGACCAAACAATAAAAAATTTGATTGCACAAATAAAAATGATAAAATAATGTTCTTATACCTTGTTTGATATCAGCAGCTTTATTTTGATTTTACTTAATCATAAACTAAAGCGCAATAATTTTTTGACTATGTTATTTATTACAGGAGAAAATTTACATGAGGTAAAAAAATCATGTTTGCTTACATTTTGGTTTGATTTCAAAATGGTGGGAAATTATCGTCTGCGACAAACGTTTTCAAATCACTCTATTTATAGGTCGTCGAAAAACGTTTTACTGACGAGAGTATGACGACATGAAGTCATATTATCATGCTATGTTTATTTTTAAATAGAATTTATTATCTTTGTTCTATTTTAAAAGTGGCACCGTAAATAGCATAAAAATTAGGAGTGTTCCTCAGGTCAACCACGTTTGTTTCTTCAAAACTAGTGCATTTATCTTTGATGTAGGTCATGGCAATGTAATTAACGAGAGAGATAGATAGATAGATAGATAGATAGAGAGAGAGAGATAGATAGATAGATAGAGAGAGAGAGAGAGAGAGAGAGAGAGAGAAAGAGAGATATTTAACTCAACAACATTATAAAGTCTGCTGAAGGCAGAACCATTCTTAGCGATAGACAAATCAGGCGAGTGTAAGACCCTCTTTCCTCCAGATGCATAGGGTCATTTTTTAAAAATTATAATTTTTATGTAGAAGCGTACAGTTTATACTGTTTTCTATGGAATGAAATGAGTTTACCGTGCATTCGTATGCTGTCAATCAAAATATTTGAGGGGGGGGGGGAGGCTTTATATTCAACGCAACCAGATCCGCCTTGAGAGAGAGAGGGGGGGGGGCAAATTCCCAGGGCCCGGCGAGCTTTAGGGGCCCGGACTGAGCTGGCCAATCATTTTTTGAAAATATTATTATCAGCACGGGGGGGGGTGCGGAGGAGTGACAGCCCTGCCCAGAGACCCGAAATTTCTGTCGGTGGGCCTGAACTCAGCTGATTCAGACGGGGAGGCAGCAGGGAACCACAACCAGATATGTCTGCCAAGCACCACCCCTCCCCCTCTTCTTATCCAATACACGAATCACTCTGACAGTGGTGAGAACATTATCGACATCACCACCGTGTCCGGAGGTGCAGTGGCCATGGAGGCACTAATGAGGGCATAATGCAGTTGGGCTAATGCAAGCAGAAGCGCAACTAGACCAAACTTTCGGGGGGGGGGGGCAAAAAAATCACTTGTATTCAAAAATCACATTATTTATATACTTGCATTTTATTTTAAAAATTAATTTTGGTCTACTCTTTTAATATTTTTTTTATTTCGGGGGCAAATGCCCCCCCCCCAGTTGCGCCACTGAATGCAAGGATGGCCAAACTATTGAACATGCGCCAAATGTAATTTCTGATAGGTGTTGTCGGGTTGAGAAACTGAGCTTCTTTGAACAACATAATAGGAGCAACAAAAAAAAAATATAGAGGTATCAAGTCGTGAAGACCTGTGGATATGAGAACGAATAGACGCTAGGACTGTGGTAGGTTTGCCAACCCTGGACTAATATTATCATGTACTTAACCAACATGACTAAGTGTATATATATATATATTCCTTAAATCTGGTTAAGTAACCCTACAGTAAAGTATTCAGTAACCATACAGTAAAGTATTCAGTAACCCTACAGTAAAGTATTCAGTAACCATACAGTAAAGTATTCAGTAACCCTACAGTAAAGTATTCAAAGTAGGTCAGCTAAAAAAAACAGCAACATCAAAGACATTTATTTCTTTCGTTCTTTGTTTATTTACAAGTCAACAAAATCATGTGGGCGTGACAATGTAAAAACAAAACCCTTGAGAAACTATTATACAGAGTTTACTCTGAACAGACATCAGCAGAATGTCGCCTATAGACACTGTGGAACATCGGCCTATCAATCCTTTGAGATAATATGGAAGGGGAAGCAAGCAACTCCACTGGATTGGGTCCATGGAGCTCAAGTTGGCCTATCATTCCCGACCGTTGGAATTTATCAACTCTACATATAATGGGGAATATACAATTTTTAGTCTAAGAAAAGTTTTAATTGTGAGGTTGGAGGGGGTGGGTGGGAGCTTGCACGGATGCCACTGTACCATCTGCCATCAGAAGATCCCTGAGTACCATCAGAAGTTCCCAGAGTACAGCAAATTATCTCTTTTATTTTTATTTTGAATCTAGCTGGGGCACTTTGTCACAATGTTTGAGGATCACAAAGCAGGACTTTATGGGGATTCAAATCTAAATAAAATAAAACCATTTGGGTTTGGGCTCCAATCCCAAAAATAGAAAAAGAAATCCAACAGAACCCCGTTTTAAAATACAATCATAGCCTACGGATCAAGCCTAAGGGGATATAACTCTATGCAATGGTTTTTGCAGGGTACACAGCTAGTTGTGAAATAATACAAATCTTTTCAGAGAATATAAATTAAAAAAAAAATAAAACAAGTACAATGATAACTTAGAATGGGTTCATCTTCTAACAGCTCAAGTTCAAAATCAATTTCTTTTCCATATCAATCACATAATTTGGACTGATAGTTTCTTAGAAAAATATTTTATGATGAATGCACCAAATTGTTTATAAAAAAAAAAATATGAGTGAAAAAAAAAAAAGGAAATGAGAAACAGAGAAAACTTTTATTACAAGGAGAAATCTTTAAATAAGCGCAGAGGAAAAAAAAAATAACAGGATTAGCAAAATCTAGCTCATAATACTATTCAGAATCATATTTAAAAAAAAAAATTGTTTGGTCAGATTCCAAGATGTTCAGATTTTTTTTTTTTCAAATGTTCAAATCACTATTTTTTCAAATGTTCAAATCACTATTTTTTCAAATGTTCAAATCACTATTTTTTCATATGGTCCCTTCAAACACTTCAGTCTAGTTAACTGCATGGAAAAACACCGCACAATACATTTGTATGGACATAGTTACATCTGGTATTTAATACATTTTTTTTCTTTAACAATCTGAGATACAGTCAATGATCGTACACAAGTGCACCACAAAGACCAGGTCACAAGTTCATTGAAATACTGACACAGTGACAGTGTCAATAATACTTTAATGATGTTTATGATCAACTTGTCATTGAGAAATTTTTAAAGAGTTGCAACACAACACTGATAATTATCTAACGAGTGTGTGATGCTGGGGAAATAAATGTGCATTTTTTTTTAAAAACTCAACACTGCTCTAAAAAAGAATTAAAAAAATTCAAGGACATTCTTTCAGACTATTAAAGTGGTGTTGAATACTTGTCTTTTGTACCATTACAGCCCTGACAGAAAATTTACATCTCTGACTAACAATGTGTCGAAATAAATGCTGACTTTAAATATAAGCAGGCTATGACAGTTCCAGTTCCGACGCTGTGGATCAGAAGCTATGCGAGTTGAGGGAAACTGATGACCATCTTCAAGCTGTGTAACAGCTGCAATGTTCCAAGGGCCTGGACGGCAGTCATTTTTTTAAAAAGAAAATGATGTTGCAGTCAGCATTGCTGGAGGCTTCATCCAATGGACTGACTCGGTGGTTTCACTCACATGTCCTCTGTGGACCATTTGTAGGCAATCTCTTCAGTAGCTTTCTTGTTAGCGGCATGAGCAAATATTTTCTTCTCAAACCCGTTGGAGCGATCCACGCCGTCCCACCTGTAGCCAGGCATAATGTTAAACCTGTTGGGCTGAGGGGCGGGGCCTTTGTACCTTGGAAATTCTGAAAAAAAAAAATATTTAAAAATCAAATGAAAAGATCACTGTCCTCTGAATTAAACAAATACAGTTAAGTCACGGTTCATGGGCATTTTCAGGTTTTAACAATTCGTTACATATTTTTCTTTTTACTTGGGAGAGGATCCTTTTATGTTTTAGATTATGAATCAAAGTGACAAAGTATCTAATAAAATTAACTACAATTGGGAGCATTTGTCATAGCCATGGAACCTGAGAATGTTACAGGAAAATAGTAGACTACATGTATAAGATTTAAAAAAAAAATAATAACTGCATTTTATTAAGTCGAAATGCTATTAACTGATGCAAAAATGAGCAAAGTTTATTTTTAAGTTACAAATTTCCTCCTAATAAATTTGGTGTAAATATATTTTTTTTTGTATTCCAGAATCTACCCCCCTCCTTTCTTAGCTATAGAGCTACCATAGCTTTTAACCTTTATGAGTACAAAAATTCAAATTTTATAAAAAAAATTTATTTCTTGTGATTAAAAAAACAAACAAAATGTACACATGAGCAATCCATCTTAACCTTATTTTGATTTTAAAAAAAGATGATATTTGAAACCAGTTAATAATGAATTCTAAAATCTTTCTGCTATATCATATAATTCTCAAGGCTAAAAGGTTTCTAGTGATATTTATTTTGATGCATCAAATATGCGTAAGTAATTATTCCATTTTTATAACAAACATGATTTCTGTTCTTTGGTCTATATTTAAAAAAAACATTCTGGTTTACCCACTGCTGGATAACCATCTATTACGAACCTAGTTATAAGACACTAATAGGATTTTTTTGAAAATAATGTAATGATTCAAATCTTTTTAATCGAATTATTTATCAATAGATTATGACCAAATTTTTAGTCAATCAGCTGATTGTGAATTCTAAAAGCCAATTCACCTTCCAACAAAATGATACATATCACAGGCAAAGGATTGACAGAAAACAGAAGCCTAAACAAGCACTTGAACCGGTTTACTGATTAAAAATTGATAGCGGCCTCTATAAAGAAAATGCAACAACACTGAAATGACAGATAGCTCTCACAGCATTTTAAATGCGCAATTATGAGGGGAAAACCTATTGCAATGAGCTCGAATTAAATTAAAAAAATTATTTCAGGCTTGCACAAGTTGTTTGTTTCACACACACACATATATATTTCAAATGTTATACTTGTGACACCATGGTCACAATTTCAAACCACGTTGCTTTTTCAAAAGAACCAATCAAATGTGTCTAAAGAAGG
Organism: Bulinus truncatus; assembly: GCA_021962125.1. Lineage (NCBI taxonomy): Eukaryota > Metazoa > Mollusca > Gastropoda > Planorbidae > Bulinus > Bulinus truncatus. The sequence continues at coordinate 3,490,697 of JAGDYQ010000063.1, read as the reverse complement.
ATAACCTGTTCTTACATCTCCTCCTCTCTCTCTCTCCAAGCCATCATCAATTATGACCCACTAGAATAGAATCTCAAGATATTTTTTTCCCCCTAAAGTAAATGAAAGTGTCAACCCACCTTTCTTTTTTGTTTTCCCAGATTTCTCTTCCTCCTTTTTTCTTTTAGACCTGATGTAAGCCAGCATGGGGTCTTCATCCCTTTCTTCCTCCCTGTACATTTTATCCAGATCTTCATCGTCTTTATACCTGGCTAATGGCTTGGAGGCCTCGTAGATCTGATCCTCCAGTGCTGATGACTTACTTTGTTGCTGCTTGATCCTGGGATAAAAAAAAAACAACATAAATTAATGTACAGCTAATGTACAAGACCTCAATCATAAAAATGGAAAAGTCTTCAGATCACATTAAACGATGTGAAACCAAAGACAAACGTTAAAAATAAAAATAAAATACAGCATGATATTTCACCGTGCTCTATAGATTAGCAAGGCATGGATTCAGAATAAAATTTTTTAATAGTTTCATAGCCATTGAAAGGAGTTTGTTTATGACTAAAAAACCAACTTTTCCATTTTTTTTATCTGACATCATCAGTTTTTAGTATTTTGTAGATGTTGCATATCAAGCTGGCCAATGTGGCATCTAAATAGCATAAAAATTAGTAGTGCTCCTCAGGTCAAAGCAAGTTTCTTCTAAATTAGTGCATGATATTGTAATGAAAATGCTATTAACTAATGCAGATACGTTTAATAGAAAAAAAAAAGAAAAAGTTTCTATTTTTATTCTAATGTCTAAATCCATTTGTCGCTAACCTATAGAGCACCAGAAAAACAAGACTTTTAAAATGTACTAAATGTATCAAAGTATTAAAAAAAAAAAAAAAAAAATTAAACTTAATGATTATATTGCTGTAGGCAGCAACAATTTGTGTACACGTATAACGTTTTTTAAAATAAAATAGATTTTCCAATTTGCAGAGTGTAAATTATGTTTATCAATTAGACTCAGGAATTTCCTTTAGAAAAATGGAATAGAATCAAATAAATATAAAACGATGGATCATCTTTGGGAAACAAACATAAATTTCACTTACCCTTTACCCCAAACTTCATATTTTTTCTTCAGCTCTTCTTTTCGTTTTTCCTCCTCCATATTTTTTGCATTTTCTTCCTCAGTATTTTTCCTCCTCCCAGTTTCTTTATCTCTGACTACTGTGGCCGCGTTTCTCCCCAGTAGTTTATCATCTATCTTATCAGCAAGAGAAAAAAATGAAAAAATTATGAAATGTGTTATCACAAATACAGTGTTTAGAGAGTTTGCCATTACAGAATGTATAAGAAATTTTTGAAATGGTGATTCAAAGCAATAATAACTCTACTGAATGGTGATTCAAAGCAATAATAACTCTACTGAATGGTGATTCAAAGCAATAATAACTCTACTGAATGGTGATTCAAAGCAATAATAACTCTACTGAATGGTGACTCAAAGCAATATTAACTCTACTGAATGGTGATTCAAAGCAATATTAACTCTACTGAATGGTGACTCAAAGCAATAATAACTCTACTGAATGGTGACTCAAAGCAATAATAACTCTACTGAATGGTGACTCAAAGCAATAATAACTCACTGAGCTCAACTTCACCAAATGGACAGGGAAAACTGAGACAATAATTAATGATTAGTTTACATAAACTATAGCTTCTCAATGAGTGATGTAGGAAGAAATCAGAAACAAAAAAAAAGATGTCACAGTAAAAACAAACCAAAGTAGATCATACTGTTCACTAACATTGATAACTAGAGATGATATACATAGCTTTTTTATAGAGAAAAGTATTACATGTACTAAAGAACATCTGTCAAATTAAATTTTTTCAACAACAGGAAAAAAGATACCAAAATTTTTAGAAATGTAAAACAAACATAACTTTATATGAAAAATTAGATTAAGAGTCCTACAAAATAAAAAAGTAATAATTCCTGTATTTCTTCCCCCATGTTATTTAAAGCGCTCCAGAAAAAATTCTTACTTTTTTAAAAGCTCTTTCTTCCTTTTCTCTCAGTTTTTTGGCTTCTTCATGCATCTCTTGCGCAGAAGACAGTCCTGCCTTGGCACCGCTTAAAGTTTTGCTACTTTTATGTCTTGTTTCTGAGGCTCTGATGTTGTTTCTTGCAGAATCTTGCTCCAGCTTTATTCTTTATGTGATTATAAATGGTGTTTTTATTAATATGCTACAAGCGCAGGATGTGTGAGACAAAAACTGAGATAAAAAGATGTATAGTTCTAAGTGACCAATCACCTCATCATATGAGACATTTCATCATTGCAACCATTTCATCAATATAGGGTTAGAGTTTAGGGTTAGGTAACAGCAATGATGAAATGTTATGGTGGTGTAATACTACAATGATGAATTGCTATAATGTTCAAATTTGCAATGATGAATTGCTATAATGATGAAATGTTGCAATGATGAAATGTCTCGTATGCTGAGATGTCAGGGAACCATAGTTCTAAATCAGACAAGCCCATTGAAGTAAAAGGATTATTAGTGTGGAAATTTATTTTTCATAGTGACCACGATACAGGATTTAATACAAAAGCATTGCATTATATTACCGAAGTTTTAGAACATTTTGATTGAGTCTTTTAATGATTTTATCACTTACCTAGGGGGTGATGGATCAAACTTTGATTTTCTCTTTCTAGAAGGTGACAGGTCTGAATCGGAAGAATGTTTCCTTTTCACTGGGGGTGACCATGAGTCTTGCCTGGTTTTACCTTTTCTGTACAGTTTTACATCCAGGTCAGGTCTAGTGGAGTTTTTTCTTGGTGGTGATTGGTCAGAATCTGAATCATGTCTTATAGAATGGTTTCTTGGTGGTGATTGGTCAGAATCATGCCTAATAGTGTTTCTCCTTGGTGGTGACTGGTCAGAGACATGCCTAGAAGTGTTTCTCCTTGGTGGTGATTGGTCAGAATCATGCCTAGCAGTGTTTCTCCATGGTGGCGACTGGTCAGAATCATGCCTAGCAGTGTTTCTCCTTGGTGGCGACTGGTCAGAATCATGCCTAGCAGTGTTTCTCCTTGGTGGCGATTGGTCAGATTCATGCCTAGCAGTGTTTCTCCTTGGTGGTGACTGGTCAGAATCTGAACAAGCTCTTTTAGTATTTTTCCTCAGTGGCGATTCATCAGAATCAGAATCATGTTTTACTGCATTTTTTCTTGGTGGTGCTTCATCAGAATCAGAATCATGCCTTACTGTATTTTTTCGTGGGTGTAAACGGTTAGAATCGGAATCACTTCTTAAACTACTTTTTCTTTTAGGTGACGTGTCTGAATCATGTCTAGCATTGTTTTTCCTCGGCAGTGATTCGTCCGAATCGGAATCATGTCTGAAGTTATTTTTACTTGGAGGAGAGTCACCAGAATCGGAATCATGACGTTTTTTTGAAATATCTGCAAATGCTTTTAATGAGCTGTCTCTAGTATGCATCTTTGATTCGATTTGTATACCTATAAAAAAAAAATGATCATCCTAATTAGTACGGCACGTAAGATCGGGATAAATATTGAGACTTTATTTAAAGAAAAGAATTGTACATGCTTTTTATTCATTCTATTAAATTAGGATAGATTTGCTCTTTGTCTCATCCAAAAAGTTATCATGACAGTCCAATGTATAAAATCTTCTAGTCAATGATAGAAATAGTCAAGGTGACTTACCATCATCCTCTTCGCCAAGAAGTTTCCATTTGATAGTTTTTCTGAACTGTTCCAGCTCTTGCACGTGTTTGGGCCTTTCATCGATATACTCTGCAACAACTGGACCGTCATCGAGATCATCCAGCCCTCCTCCGCGCTGAGCCCTCAACTGATCCAGGTCCACATCATCGTCAATGATCTTTAACCTGGAAACAATTGAAGTGACTAATGACTACCTCTGTATACTAAGTTTAAAGCCTGCTAACATGGGTCTCAATAAAAGATGCTCCATTACAATCAACAGTAGTCGCTATTAATTCTGGAAATATACCAAGCAGAAGTAGATTGATTGTTCCTAGGAGAGTGGAATAGAAGAAATATAACTGATTTCTAGATAACACTTATACATTCTATTGCAATGAATTACATTATAACATGTAACAGAACAAGAAGTGCTCTGCATTATTTCTATATAGCCAAAGCTGTTGATGTTGATGTATTATTTCTTTACTAAACGGTGAAACGATCCAGTGCAGTTGAATATCGACCAAGGTCTAACTAAATAAAAAGGCTGAACTGGAGGAAGAGTGAAGTGACTTGAAGTGACTGTAACCTAATGATTGTTTCCCCCCCCCCCCCAGGCTGCTGTGTCCAAGACTCATGTTCAGGCAGTTGAACTGTGACAGACACTTATAAAGCATTTATTAGTTTTGGTCTACCACAAGCCCTATTTTGTAGTGGGTCTACAAATGCTTTACTCAGTAGGCTACCACTTGTATCAGAGCTACTTTCTCCCTCTGATTTATCTGACTAATCTGAATTATTTGAAATATCAAATGACAACTTATGACTTATTTTTAACCTCAGCCACATAAATAATCTACATAGTTTTCACTCTCATCACTCATCTGGGTCAACTAAATCCTAGACTTTTCGGAAGGGTACTTTTAATTAAGTTACATATTTTGGGAATAGTATTAACAGTTGATATTAGTATTAGCATAGTAAATCAATAAACAAAATCAGTAATTGATTAAATAATAATAAAACAAATTCAGCAAAATTAACAACAACAAAAGTATTTTCCCCATAAAATCCTGCAGAATGATGGTTTCGCATTTTACAATCAGTCTTTAACAAATTTACTCAGTATTTTAATTGATTTTGTTAACTGCATCAGCCGCTCACATCAGTCAGGAAAACTGAATGTGCCGCTGTTTCTTTTACTTTACATTTATGATTTAAACATAAACGGTGTGTTCTTAAGATAGATATTTTAAATATTTTTGATAATATTATTGTTACATCACCTCTCAAATTGTTCCAGATCAGAAATATTGAATAATTGATGTATGCGGTAACTAATTACTGAGACTAAGAAGGGCTCGATTTACCGCCGGGGATATCCCTGCACTGAGAACTGTTATCCCCGGCTCTGCTTCAAATAATATATCCTAGCCGGGGATGAAATCATAGACATTTATCCCCGGCTCTGCAGAATTTTGTTCATCTTCCTCGGCACTGGTCTTTTAAATTGAGCACTGAGACTAAATCCAATGGAAGTTAGTAACATATTTAATATTATAAAAGAAACATACTTTGAATCCCTTGCCGGTTTAATTTTCTTTCTTTTCTTTTTCTTCTCGTCTTTCGGTAAATCATCTTTCGATAAATAGCGTTTTAAATAGTCTGCTTTACTTCCAGAAGCCATGTTTTGTAGAAGTGTAGAGTAAATTCAACCACTGACAACTATCAACAGACTATTCATTCGTCTCGAGTTATCGTCCCTGACATAAATTGTAAAAACATGACAGAAAATGTAAAGACGGAAAAAGATACGAGCAAAATATTATTTAACAATGATGGTGAAGAGATCATATGAATAGATAAACATTTCCATTTAGTTTGTGTTAGCATGGGTGGGGAGTTAAGAAGGGTGCATCAAACACTGTCCCAAAAAAATATTCTCACAGACATAATTAGAAAACCCCTAGCTACAAAGAAAAACCAAGAAAGAGTAAAAAAATATTTTAGAAAATATAACCAAGGCGTAGAATCATCTTAACTTAATTGTTTATCTTTGTGATGTCAAGAGATTTATGATTACAATTAAGATGTGAAACTCTTGCAGACAGATAATATATGATATATATATATATATATATATATATATATATATATATATATATATAATAGATAGATAGGATAGATAGATATATCATATATATATATATATATATATATATATATATATATATAGATAGATAGATAGATAGATAGATAGGTAGATAGATAGATAGATATTTAGATAGATAGTTAGATAGATAGATAGATAGATAGATAGATAGATAGATAGATAGATAGATAGATAGATAGATAGATAGATAGATAGATAGATAGATAGATAGATAGATAGATGATATAGATTCTTTAGATAGAAATACCGATAAATAGATAGATAACTAGATAGATTGATAGATAGATAGATAGATAGATAGATAGATAGATAGATAGATAGATAGATAGATAGATAGATAGATAGATAGATAGATAGATAGATAGATAGATAGATAGGATAGAAAGCTTGACATAGTAGATAAAATAGTCAAGATAGACAATATAGACAATATAAAGAGGATTGACAGAACAATAGATAGAATTATTGGTTGTAGCGGTGGCACCACAAGATGGGTGCAATCCAATTACATGTTTGGATTCGTTAATGAACGTGATCAGAAGTGAACATGTTCATTGGTCCAAGATAAGCTGCAGTCAGCCCTGATTGCAGCCCCGTAGCTAAGGAGGGTGGGGTGGGGGAACTGTGTGGGGGGAGGCAGTGCCCCGCTTAAAAAGAAGATAAAGAAGAAAAAATAAAGAAAAAGTAACTAAAATGAGAAGGCGCCCCCTAGCTGGGTATTGGTGCCCCCCTGCTTACTTTGACCTGGCTACGGGCCTGCCTGATTGGTGGATGGCTGATAGATGGACATATTATAAGAAGTAAGTTCAATAATACAATTTTGTCAAGTTTCATTGTCTGTTTATGTTACATTCTGTCTAGTACCAAATATGCAACAATTTGTAACACTGAGGTAAGGTGGGGGGGGGGGGGAACCCTAAAACACTTGCCAAGCTTTGCAAATTTTTTTTGTCTGCGTCGCTTGTTATTTATTTAACTGCCCAGTGGAAGGGGGGGAGGAAGGAAGTCCAGAGCCCCTCCCCCCCTCCCCCACCCACCCGATGCTGTTATTTTGATTATCATGGGCCTTATAGCTACTGGTTGTGTTCCTCTGATTCATCTCATTTGTAGATTTACAAAGATATTTTATTGAATTTACACAATCTTCTGGTTCCGGTTTTGCGACTGTCGATGCTCATTGGTCCAATGTTCAGTTTAATTGAAATAAAATTCAAATAAAAACGATGACACACAATATTAATACTTTTTCTTTTTATTAATTCAAGTAACACATATTGCAGTACAAGTTTAATTTTTGTTAAGTAGGCCGATTTGACTAATTTTAATTGTGGAAAAAAAAACAAAACAAAAAAAAAACAAATAGTTAATTAAATCTTAATATTATAAATTCATAAATTTAACTTAGAATTAATCTAAGTTTGAAGGATAGAAAAACAAACGTAATCATTTTTTGTGTATATGTAGTTCCACAGATAGTTCCACAGATAGTTCCCTAACAATACAATAATAGTTCACAAGTAGCCTAACTGTTAATTTTCATGGGTGACCTACTTGCTCATTGGCCTACTTGCTCGCTGACCTACTTGCTCATTGACCTACTTGCTAATTAGAAGAGGAAGGTTGTTGAGATCAAAAACATTTCGTTTCTTGCTGGCCAGTAGAGGGAGCAAATCGGTCTGATGGGGGATCAGAAATCGTCTGCTGACAATAAAGGGCGGTAAATTAGGGTCAAATACTACATTTCTTTTCTTGCCGGTTATTACAGGGATCCAATCGGTCAGATTTTCCAGAAAACGTTTGCTGACAATAAAAGGTGGTAAATTAGGGTCAAATATTACATTTCTTTTCTTGCTGGTTAGTAGAGGGAGCAAATCGGTCAGATTTTCCAGAAATCGTTTGCTGACAATAAAGGGTGGTAAATTAGGGTCAAATACTACATTTCTTTTCTTGCCGGTTATTACAGGGATCCAATCGGTCAGATTTTCCAGAAAACGTTTGCTGACAATAAAAGGTGGTAAATTAGGGTCAAATATTACATTTCTTTTCTTGCTGGTTAGTAGAGGGAGCAAATCGGTCAGATTTTCCAGAAATCGTTTGCTGACAATAAAGGGTGGTAAATTAGGGTCTAATACTACATTTCTTTTCTTGCCGGTTATTACAGGGATCCAATCGATCAGATTTTCCAGAAAACGTTTGCTGACAATAAAAGGTGGTAAATTAGGGTCAAATATTACATTTCTTTTCTTGCTGGTTAGTAGAGGGAGCAAATCGGTCAGATTTTCCAGAAATCGTTTGCTGACAATAAAGGGTGGTAGATTAGGGTCAAATACTACATTTCTTTTCTTGCTGGTTAGTAGAGGGAGCAAATCGGTCAGATTTTCCAGAAAACGTTTGCTGGCGATGAAAGGTAAAAGGTTCGGATCTAAAAGAACATTTCGCTTCTTGCTGGTGACTAAGGGAGCAATATGAGCGAGGTCTATCAACCAGTCTTCTAGAAATCGTCTGCTGAGAATAAAGGGCGGTAAGCTAGGATCCAAAACTATGTTTCTTTTCTTGCCGGTTATAAAATGAACCAGTTGCTCGAGTGCTGTGGGGTCAACGAACTCATTCAAAAATCTTCTACTGTCCAGACTAGTTTCGGACTTGTCCTATTTTAATAAAGAACAAAACATTTTTCTTTTAGTTATAAAGTAGAATTAATACATTTGACGGTGTTAATATTTAACATAAATTAGATAAATTCATTAATACTTAGACAGTCAGGGATGCAGTTGGGCACAAAGACAATTAATTTATGAGACATCGACCACTTACTCAGCGGCGCAGAAGAAAAATTTGAACCCTTTAGAAAAAAAGGAGACATCTAAGGGTTTAAAATTGGACTCTGTGGGGGCCAGCAACGTAGCGTGCTAATTCTCCGGGGGGGGGGGCAGGCATTCTACAGCAGGGGCCAGGCAATAGCAGGGGGCCAGGTACTACATTTTACTAAGTAGAACAAATAAGCAGGGAGGGGAAGATAAAACGCATTGGGGCCCGGCCCTCCTGCCCCCCCTGCACGCTACGGGCCTGGTGGGGGGCAACTTAATATTTAAGGGCACTGAGCGCGTGTCCGATGCGCCCGTCCTTAAATCCGCCTCTGGTACTACTCAAGTTTAAATATGAAAAAAAAAACTTCTTCAGTGAAAGAATTGCGCAAATCCATCCCCAAGATATATTTGTATTCTATAATTAGGTCCGTTATTATGTGAAGGCAAACAAGGTGACTACCTAAAGCATCCCCACAACCTAAAGTATCCTCCCCAAAATAAAGCATTCACCCCAACCTTAAGCATCCCCGCAACCTAAAGAATCGCCCCCCCCCCCAAACATAAAGCATCTCCACCTTCAAACATAAAGCATCTCCACCTTCAAACATAAAGCATCTCCACCTTCAAACATAAAGCATCTCCACCTTCAAACATAAAGCATCTCCACCTTCAAACATAAAGCATCTCCACCTTCAAACATAAAGCATCTCCACCTTCACATAAAGCATCTCCACCTTCAAACATAAAGCATCTCCACCTTCAAACATAAAGCATCTCCACCTTCAAACATAAAGCATCTCCACCTTCAAACATAAAGCATCTCCACCTTCAAACATAAGCATCTCCACCTTCAAACATAAAGCATCTCCACCTTCAAACATAAAGCATCTCCACCTTCAAACATAAGCATCTCCACCTTCAAACATAAAGCATCTCCACCTTCAAACATAAAGCATCTCCACCTTCAAACATAAAGCATCTCCACCTTCAAACATAAAGCATCTCCACCTTCAAACATAAAGCATCTCCACCTTCAAACATAAAAGCATCTCCACCTTCAAACATAAAGCATCTCCACCTTCAAACATAAAGCATCTCCACCTTCAAACATAAAGCATCTCCACCTTCAAACATAAAAGCATCTCCACCTTCAAACATAAAGCATCTCCACCTTCAAACATAAAGCATCTCCACCTTCAAACATAAAGCATCTCCACCTTCAAACATAAAGCATCTCCACCTTCAAACATAAAGCATCTCCACCTTCAAACATAAAGCATCTCCACCTTCAAACATAAAGCATCTCCACCTTCAAACATAAAGCATCTCCACCTTCAAACATAAAGCATCTCCACCTTCAAACATAAAGCATCTCCACCTTCAAACATAAAGCATCTCCACCTTCAAACATAAAGCATCTCCACCTTCAAACATAAAGCATCTCCACCTTCAAACATAAAGCATCTCCACCTTCAAACATAAAGCATCTCCACCTTCAAACATAAAGCATCTCCACCTTCAAACATAAAGCATCTCCACCTTCAAACATAAACCATCTCCACCTTCAAACATAAAGCATCTCCACCTTCAAACATAAAGCATCTCCACCTTCAAACATAAATCATCTCCACCTTCAAACATAAAGCATCTCCACCTTCAAACATAAAGCATCTCCACCTTCAAACATAAAGCATCTCCACCTTCAAACATAAAGCATCTCCACCTTCAAACATAAAGCATCTCCACCTTCAAACATAAAGCATCTCCACCTTCAAACATAAAGCATCTCCACCTTCAAACATAAAGCATCTCCACCTTCAAACATAAAGCATCTCCACCTTTAAACATAAAGCATCTCCACCTTCAAACATAAAGCATATCCACCTTTAAACATAAAGCATCCCCACCTTCAAACATAAAGCATCCTCCACCTTCAAACATAAAGCATCTCCACCTTCAAACATAAAGCATCTCCACCTTCAAACATAAAGCACTCCCACCTTCAAACATAAAGCATCTCCACCTTCAAACATAAAGCATCCCCACCTTCAAACATAAAGCATCTCCACCTTCAAACATAAAGCATCTCCACCTTCAAACATAAGCATCTCCACCTTCAAACATAAAGCATCTCCACCTTCAAACATAAAGCATCTCCACCTTCAAACATAAAGCATCTCCACCTTCAAACATAAAGCATCCCCCCCCAACCTCGATGCTACATGTACATTTGATTTGGACCCTAAAGTTTTTTTTTTTACTTCTCTATGTTGGACCCCTATCCACACAAAAACCTGAGATCGGCTCTAGCTGAATAATTGATATTTCAGAAAAGTTTGTTCATTTGTCTTCCGTCAAATTGATTGAAAAATGAACTTACCTCTCCCCAGACAGCAGTGAAACCAAGAAAACAGAAAAGGACTACCGGAAGTACAGACATAGTTGTCTTTGTCTGTGACAGAAATAAATTAGAGTTACTGTCAAAGATAATATTTCTATCATTCGTTAACACCGTTGAATGTTATTGATTGTTTTATATTTTAAAAGCTTTTAATTAGTTTCATTTTCTGTGTATAGGTTTGAGTTTATGTGTGTCTTCAAATCTTGTAAATCTTAGATCTCACAGCTAGATCCAGCCACTCATAACTAGACCCAGCCGCTCATAGCTAGATCCAGCCGCTCATAGCTCGACCCAGCCGATCATAGCTAGACCCAGCTGCTCATAGCTAGACCCAGCCGCTAATAGCTAGACCCAGCCGCTCATAGCTAGACCAAGCCGCTCGTAGCTAGACCCAGCCGCTCATACTAGACCAAGCCGATCATAACTAGACCCAGCCGCTCATAGCTAGACCGAGCCGCTCATAGCTAGACCCAGCCGCTCACAGCTAGACCCAGCCGCTCACAGCTAGACCCCAGTCACTCACACCTAGACCCAGCCACTCATAGCAAAATTATCTCTTATTAGTTTATTTTACCCAATAGCGAACCTAAGCAGAATTTAAAAAAAAAACAAGCAATTAAGCCTGTTCCATTCTGGACACAGGACGTGTTAGCACATATTCATGTTATGTATCAGTACGTTTGTTAGCTTTCAGTAAATATTTGTAAATTTTGGAAATGTTTATAAATTCAATTGTGTAATGCATATATCTGTAAAAAAAATATTATACAGACGTTTCTTTATATTTGAAAAAAAATTATTTTCTCTTAAATCTAACTACAAGTGGTTTGTGGTTACTGAAATAGGATTCATAATTGAAAACATTCGTAATTGTAGTCATTTAATCGTCCGAAAACTCCGTCAATTGTTGCATAGCTCTGATACTTTCAATTAAACTCATAACACAAGCTTACTATTTCATTTGATTTGTTTCTTAATAAATCTTGGTGAAACTACGTGCTGCAGTATTTCGCACCAAATAAATGGGTTATTGAACGTACAAGGTGTATATATAATATATAAGCCCCTTAGGAGCCCTGAAGCCCGGCCCTCAGAGGTCCTATCGCAAAATGAACTTTTGATGTACACATGGCAGGCCAAGACCTACAAAATGATATATACATCATGGGTCTAGGACTTATGGTTGCTGAGATATAGGCGCTCCATTATTAATATAGCTTATATAGTAAAAAACGGTACTTTATAAGGCCCCTTTTACGGCCCTGAGAGGTCAGATCGCGAAATGGAAAAAAGTCATTTCTTGGCAGGCCAAGACCTACAAAATAATATATACATCATGGGTCTAGGACTTATGGTTGTTGAGATCTAGGGTGATGACAGACAGACAGACAGACAAAACGGGGACAATAGAGCATTTTTTTTTCGAAAATGCTCTAAAAATAAAGTCTAACATACCTGCAGAGACAATTAATCGCCTTCAAGAATAAAGTCGAAGTCGAAACTAATTTATACTCGAAAAAATTAAAAAACAAAAACTAAAAAAAAAAAAAAAATTATTCTGAGCCAGTGCAGATAAGATAGCGACTGCTGCTATTTAGTCAAAGATAAATAAGTCTTTAAAGGTTAGTCCTACAATCGTGAGTAGTTGTTTTTTAAAACCTTTACTTTTTACTCCTGCATGATTTTTACAGGTAAAAAGTAAAAGTCATTATGTTAAAGCTAAGGTCAGGCAGACCTTAAACATACTTAAATTGGTGGCTAATATTCTATAGACCAAACCTGATCAATCCAACAGAATACCACGACATTTAGTCAAAGTAGATTCATGAAATAGCGGCACAAGATCGCTTTTTAAAATGTTGTGTTTGAGACATAATTTTTTGTTAGAAGATGTCTTGTAAATTAATAAGCATATTCGTTATCATTTATTTTAAGTGGACATCGGAGCTCCGTATTTCTAAATTTGACTTAGTATATGTAATACAAATGGGTTTTTTTTTCCTTTTAATTCAGATATACAGAACTGAATGTCATGAACCGATTTTGGAACTTAATAATATTTATGTTAAAAATCATTTAAGTGTTTGCAGACTAAAATTAAAGATATATTGGGTTGAGAGTAAGGGTATATACTTAATAGGGCGGGAGGGAGGGGGGAGTCGTCTTGCACCCCACCTACTATTAACACCGTCTCTGTCCAATTGTGGTAGCAACAGGTGAATCTGGTCATTTGCTACTAACTCACCGTGAGAGGCGTAGTGAGGGGGTGGGCAAGGAGGGGGCATCACGCCCCGGGCGCTACTCACAAATGGGCGCCAAACGGTATATTTTATATAT